>HF970626.1:300489-314543 GCA_000604205.2 Neurospora africana FGSC 1740
GCGTCCAGTCACTGCCACCTATCTTACGAAAACCCATGATTTTCTGGCTCCACGCGCCTACCACGCCTGCTACTAGGAGATTTTCGAAGGTTTGGACTGGACGCGAAGAGGTACTACTGACAATATACAGTAGCCCAAGGCGACCAACGCCCAAGCTGCTGGCGGGTGCTCTAGGGCAGGTGCTGGCCAGATGTACAATGCCTGCCCCTGGGCATTCAGTCTTTGCCCGCCTGCTCCTTCCCAACCAGACCGACGATCTTCCTTGACCGGCAATCTTGACCTCGACGTTGTATAGAAGTCGTGGTCCACGAAAGTTGTGTTACTGTATTACAGTCCGGGTATTCCTGGATGTGGGCCTGGATCCCTCTCCTGGATTCCTCTTCCTGCAAGCAACCAATCCAAAAATCCTACTATCGCTTTGCATTTGTCATTTTACCTCGTCATATGCGAAGGTTGGGCCGTCACGCTTGGATCTCCGCATCCAAACCTCCTCCTTTCGCTCGTTGTTCTCGTGAAATTGTTTAGTCACTTTTCGGCCGCTTTGGCAGCGAGAGAGGCAGGCACTAGACTACAAGACAAAGCCCTGCGCCTCACCGAGTGGCTACACTACCTACCTGACTCTTCGACAGCCATCTCGAGGACCCGAGAACAGAAAGCGTCGAATATATCGTTTTAGTATTTGGCGGGCCCCACAACTCTACTCTCCAACGCATACTACCAAGGGTTGATCGCTGACAGAAGCTTTGAGCAGGTCATTGCTAGCCGGTCCGGTTACCATTCTTGGTAAAACCCAATGACTTCCGAACATCGATCGACAAAGCAACTTCACGATAGGAAGAGATCACGAATAGTCAGTCAGAACAACAACACTCATGAAACTTTAAGGTAGGGAGACAAACAAGGTCGATTATCTTCCAACTGAAACGCAATACCGACAAGAATACGTAAGACAAAAGCCAACCCAAAGGAATGTGATCATCAAAACCCCCCTCTACATCTTCAACCTTTGAATGCCGGTCACCCGCCATTCCTACCATCTTCACCCATTCCAACGCGAGGTACCCGTACCCTAGGTAATCACAACACCTATTACCGTATCCTCTGTCATCATACCTTCAACCCCTTTAGGCCTCCTCAGCCGCCTGAACATCCGCACTAGGGCAAATCTGCTGCGTGCATCCACCTCCCGGCTTCACACAGATGCCACAGCTAGCGTTACAGCAGCTCATCCCCTCAGGGCAAGTCGCCTTCCCGCACTGTTGGTTTTCCAACTTGATCTTATCAGCCTCCTCATTCCTCTTGCTCTCGCTGGGGGTAAACCCGCGTTCGCAAAACTGCTGCGTACAGAATCCACCCGGAGCGGTACAGATTCCACAGCTGCTGTTGCAGCAGACAGGTTTGTCTCCCGAGCAAACACTGGGGCCACATTGCACGCCGGCCGGCTCGCAGATTTGTTGAGTGCATGCCATGCCTGGAGAGACGCAGAGGCCGCAGGAGGAGTTGCAGCAGGTTTTCCCGATGGGGCAGGTTGTAACACCGCACTTTTCGCCTGTGACGGAGGTGTTGCCAGCATCGGGGGAGAGTGCGTTGTCGTTGATGACATTGTCGACGCAGGTAGGGTTGCCATTGATGACTTCGCAGCGGATGGGACACTTGACATTGTGACAGGTCTTAGTGACGGGGTTGGCGGTGACAGTCGTGGCGCTGAAGGCCATGCCGACGAGGAGGAGGACTTTGGTGGCAATCATTGTTTGTGACTTGTGTGACACTGACAAGATGTATCGTAGGAAGTATTGCTTGGGGGACGTTGAGAACGTATGCTTTGGTGATATGAATGTATAGGAAGTTGCCAGAACTCGGAAGATCGGATTCTGGTAGCTGATCGGTCCGATGATGGCGATGTTTGGATTGTGAAAGGAAATGACAACATGGAAGAAGACATGGCAAGGGTCTTATATAGACTCTCTTGGACCTTCCTCCCTGCCGTTTCCCTTGGCAGATCGTGTCCAACACGGGTCATAACTTGCCTCTGCACATGTCTGCACAAGACACATGAAAGTCATCCCAAGATTTCGATCCCCTCTCTCTCCTCCCCTCCTTCCGCAGCCCTCAAGGTGCCTCACCTTCACCTCCCCACACACACCAACGCAACGCAGGCTATTGAGCCTCCAACAAGTCAGCAGATGAGAAACTCGGTGTACGAACAACTCGGGACTTGGCTAAGAATAGGTTAGCTGATTCCCCGAATGACAATGGGGGGCGGATGGAAGATGAAGCCGTTTGTAGCCTTTTCTCACCGTATTGTACTACACTACCCCCTTTGGGTAGGAGGGAGCCCTGTTGGAATGGAATGTAGTCTAAATCCAAGATCGGGCTAGACCAATCAGTTGGCGCGTAGAGATCTGCGCCGGCTCATTTCGCTGATGCTAAATCAGGTTTACCACCTATTTCGGCGGCCTTGGCGAACATCACCACTTTCATAGTGACCTTTTTCTTACCCGGAATCTTGGGAGAGTGTACTACCATCATCAAGATCCGTGGAGACCTACGCGCGGGTGCGCACGGATTTGTCTTGAACGACGGGAGCCAGCTCCGGTGCACGGCCGGAGACCTAGCCCTACCCCTTATTCGGTAATCAGAAACATCACCGGGCAGTCCTTAGTAGGCTGGGTTTGCCAAAATTCAATCTTTTAACTGGTAATTCGAGTTAATATAATAGGTTTCAACTTACTCGCCAAGGCTGTTGGGTAATGGGGATAAAACGCCACTTGACGCTGTTTTAGGTAAAAGGAAGTTGATAGAGGAAGTGAAGCTGGAATAGACCTCGGCATTACGGCTAAAGATGCGTGTAAGTGATAGCATAGCGATGTCGTGCTGCAGCGCTGCTCTCCCGCTACGCGAGCGATGGGCCTAACTCCCCTAACTAGTGTAGTGTACCGTACCCCTGTGCACTAAAATGTCGATCATGGGATGCTTGGCGATGGGCTCAAGCAGGGGAAGCTTACCCAGAGAAAGGAGAGAGTAATGCTAACATAGAGTGAGGTTGTTGGTTAAACGCCCGGCGAGCGAGGGGTTTGTCATCCGAGCATAGCTATTCCTTTCCTTGTTTAACTCCAAGCGGAAACGACCATCTACCTAAGGTACCCTTCGAGTGACCGGAAGCCGGACAGCATGCAAACGACGCGCAAGTAACACATGATAAAGGTTCCCGTACTCGCTTAGGCAATAATACTCAGCATCAAAGTATCCGCAAAAGGCAAAATCAGACGAAAGGATGGACTGAAGACATTTTCCTCGCTGAGAACTTGACCGGCTGTATGCGTTTGTATGTGTAAGCCCTCCGTCAAAAGAGTAACGAAAAGAAATGAGTACGGAGTATATGACTAAAATCAACGGCAGTATCACCAGACTTGTGAACATATACGACCTCGTAGAGTCGTAAAACGAACAAAGTCACCTTTCCTGGTTCCTCAAATGAGGTCGTCGGATCAAGGCACGGTTCAAGCTCTCTCTAGAATCCAGAGTCCAACTGTCCATGTCAATGTCATTGTCAGTGAATACGTGCAGACTTAATGTTGCACGACGTCCACGCGAAGAAGGGCAGAACTTGGCATTGGCATCACTTTCCTGATAATCCCTTAACATGACAATGATAATGACGATACTACCACTTGGCATTGGCAAGTGCCCGTCCGACGAATTGGCGTCACACTTTGCGAAAAAGTTTTCCTCGTTTCCATTCAGAATGTCAGGACGTTAGGTAATGCTCAAAGAAGGAAAAAAAGAGAAGAAAAAAATAACCTGAGGATCATGATGATTCATGAACAACACGTCCCGAATCACGATGATCCAGCTTACTTGTTCGCTTGTTGAAATTTCCCTAAACCTGGTTACGTGATATGAAGTGGGTACGGTGTCTCAGTGTTAGGTTGGTCGGGTCAGCGCCAAGACCACGTTGGGAGGAATTGGGAGGAGGGGATTGACATGTGCGGCTGGCCGGCCCCCGGGGCGGATGTATGTAGAGTAGATCCGATGCATTACTCCATACGGGACGACGTGTGGAATGGTGGCTTATGCTTACCACCCATTGACAACTGCCAAGACCTCCAACCTCCAACAACAGCTTTGAGACTAACAAATTGGAAAGTTCGCATAGTTCATTCCGTGATCTTGGGTGCAGCCATATAGAGGAGCAGGTGCTCTTCATGTGCGGTATGCTAAGAGGCTTGGGGCACCTTGGCTGTATTTCATCGGGCTCGGAGGGTTATCCCCAACGGGAAATCAGCAACATCGAAGCACCTCTTCAGGATCCAGGTCGTCGGGGAATGTTCACATGTTCATGAATACCCGCATGACGGCAAGGTATAGGGCTGTTGGGGAAAGTAAGAGACTCACCGGTGTAAGGAGTCCGCGTATTTCATCACCAATCAGTCCCTAAGCTCATGTTAGGTGTTAAGAATGATATAGTCAAATGGAGAAAAGGCTGATGTTGGCGTCAGATGGTGGCGTATCGGCGGTTGATAGCTGAGATGTCAGGGTCCGGGCCCGGGGTTGATGATGACTTTCTCCAGCCTTGGCCAAATAGAGTTATTGTCCGGGCCAAGCCTTTGATCGACAAAGGTTCTTCACTCATAAAGGCAAAGTCAGCTAGGGCGCTCCGAGAGCAAAGGCAGCCCTACTCATGGTAAGAAGCACCAACTTCAACAAGGAATGCGTATTTGTAACGGAAACCAGCTGAGGCAGAAAACACAGTTACCGAGTGCGCGAAGGAATGTGATCACTTACTAGCTTTTAAGTCATTTTAACGGGAGATCTTCATCCGGGTCTTCGCATATTTGTTAAGGTTAGCTTGGGGTCCTCTTTCATGTTGGAGATGGTCAGTTTGACAATACTCTCACCGATTTTCACAATCTTACCTCTACACTTGCAGCTCAACCCCAAGTCATTTTGCATACGCATTACCCGATTCGGTTCCCGAAAGAGACGAATAACATGCGGTGTCATGATAACAACCGTTGCGCCTCCCAAACGGCGTCCATGTCTGGTGGCCGTATAAAAGATTGTTGGCTTGACAGTCCTGTGGCGACTCCTTGAGCTGCAGAGTGATGTGGTCACACAAATTGCGACCTTGTAGGTCGGACTGGACTAGTCAAGTCTGCGACCTGTAGTCAGCCTCGAGTCTTGGGGGTCGTGATGCCTAAGGTCTGATATCGTTGTTACGGTCATGCTGCAGGTGGATTCGAGCGGAGGGGAAAAAAAAAAAGTGTGCTGTATATTCTCAAAGTGACGGATAGCTCCGGGAAAAGAAAATGCCTCCTCGTAATGACGACCTCTGAGACATGCAGAAGCTGCGAAACAGATGTTTCAGATGACTTGTGAGGTATGACAACATCCACCACGAACTATGATCTTCTCCTAGTGTGACTGCCGGGACCCCTTTGGGAGCTTCTGTGTCCTACTCGCCTGACGCGTGATGGGCCAGATCCCGACCGTGGGGATGGGAAACCAAATATGCAAGAGATCACAGTCCCTTGTGATCCAGCCTCGGGGTCAAAGGTTCTCGGCCTCCGAAGTCGGTAGAAAAAGAGCACTTGCTTGTTGGGTTCGTGCCCCTGAGCCTGTTCCAAACCTGGTGTAACAGAAGACTCATAGAATACGACGTTCTACTGAATCAGAATTTTGCCCTGGTGAGAATTCTCCGACCTCACGCACACGAGAAAGCTTCTGCTATACCAAGAGCACAAAGCAGGGAAACTTTTCCCCAGAAAATGGCAATGTGATCAGAGGTATAAAGGATCTAGATGCTTCTGGCTATAGGGATGGTCGAAGTAATGGTACCCAATGAAAATACCATTGACATGCCAAGCTGGCAGGTGCTGCAAGGGACCAGCTCATTCTGATTCGTAGAAAATGCCTGGTATCATACTCAGCTCGAGGCTGTTCGAGCCTCGTCCCAGAATTGATAAATTCAATCCCAGGAAGAGCCAAAGACCAAGACAAGATAGAACACAGGGACAGATGTAATTTCAACAGGTCCCACGGCACTTAACCGGGAGAGAGCCTAGATGATGTAAGGTCGGCATATCGAGTGGTAAACGGGGTACTTCCGAGTCCACTCGCGATCCTGGGTACAACAGCCTCTCTAATCTGTCACTTTTTTGGTCTAGATTGTCATTCGTGACAAGTTGACTGCCATTGAGTACACTGTCCTAGCCGCCGCTTGATGACAGCACAATGCTCATGCCCAGGGCAGTCAGTAACTATTAGGTAAACAGTTGGCCACCCTGAGAGACCCGTGTAGCCAAAGCAAGCCATTGGGCTACAGTCCATGACAGATGTAAATTCTTGGTTGCCTCGACTTGTTGTATCACCGGTCCACGGACGTGGCAGAAAGTCCTTGAATCTGAGAGAAGATAGGAAAGGAGCAGTACTCTTTGTATCAGGCATCACAACGTTCCCAAAGTGACCGTCAACCCTCAACAACAGCCATACCGACGGTCCTGTAGTTGCACGGAGAGAGTGCGTTGGCCTGGCCGCGGGGATGGGGATGGGAGGTGAAGGAGGAGATGAGGTCGATCGTGGACGGCCATGGTGAGATAGGTAGCATTCCAACCGTGGTAGGGGCCCAACGAAGGAAAAAGTTCTCATCACACCTAAAGTACATGCCACTGTACTTGCAACTCGCCTCGTGGATGTGCACTCGTCCCAACCATGAGTGATGTGATGGGAATGCCAGTGAGTCTGTGACGGTGTCATTGGATCGTCAAGACAACGCTCCACAGATCGCAGGACAAATGCCCCCATATGTTGAACACTGACTCAAAGCAAATTTGCATCGGCGGGGTGTTTTAAAGGGAACGGTGATGGCAGTTCATTCTGGGGACTTAGCTCAATCCTCTTGCCCTCAACCATCATATCTTTTATCCATCCAGACGTAAAATTTCTGTCCCTTCTTCAACAGGTATACCAACACGCGTTCCGATCATTCGAATACAATGCGAACGCCAGACGCATCCTCGACGAATCTTCCAGAAAATGTCCGAGCCGCTTTGGAGGCGAATGCCATGATGGATCCGCCGCGCCCAGCATACTGCCGCAGCGAGAAGGACTACGACTTCAAGTCCTCATCTTGTACCAGCTTCGATGAGAATAACACGCCATCGACAGTCTCGCTGTCCGAAAAGACGGAAGTTGCTGAGGCCAATGCCAACGAATGGGTTCGAGGGGTCGGGTTCTGGCGATGCTTCATTGGGCTCTGTGTCCCCATTCTACTCTCAGCCTTTGAGGGAAGCGTGGTGAGCACCGCCCTGCCGACAATCTCACGGGACCTGGGCCTTGGGCCAAACTCATCATGGGTTGCCACGGCGTTCTTGCTAGCTTCCATCATATGCCAACCCTTGTACGGCCAACTAGCCGACATCTGGGGCCGCCGACATCTCATGATGGTGGCGGTGGTTATCTTTGGAGCTGGCAGCGCCGTCTCAGGATTTGCCAACTCAGGGGCCGTCCTGATCTTTGGCCGCATCTTTCAGGGCCTTGGATCGGGTGGCATTGACCTGTTTGCCGAGCTGATCCTTTGCGACATCATTCCGCTCAAACGAAGAGGTCACTACGTCGCAATCAAGGCTGCCGTGTATGCTCTAGGCACCACTGTAGGCCCTGTGCTCGGTGGCGTCTTTGCTGAGATTGGCTGGAGATGGTGCTTTGGCGTCAACATCCCGGTGTGCGCGATCTCCCTTGTCATGATGTGGATGTGGCTTCAGGTCAGCAGCGGCCGCTCGACAGACAGCGGCAAGCTGACAATCTTTAAGCAACTCGGGCGAGTGGACTTTCTTGGGATTGGGTTGTTGACGTCCTCCGTTGTGTTCCTTCTCTTCTCGCTCACACTCGGCGGTGCGGCCTACGCCTGGACTGCCCCAATGGTGCTTGGCACTGGCGCCGCAGGTCTCACAGGGGTCCTCTGCTTTGCACTTTGGGAGCGTTGCCGATGGTGCGAACACCCCATCATGCCTCCACACATCTTCTCCAACCGAACAACCGTTGCCGGCTTCACCGTCACCATCATCCACGGATTCCTGACATATGGTTACCAGTTCTACTTGCCACCGTTCTTCCAGGCCGTGCTGAACGCCTCTCCTACCAAGTCGGGTGTTCTCATTCTGCCCTGCACTTTGACGATCGTGGTACTGTCCGCCGTCGGCGGACCGTTACTGGCAAAGTTTGGCAGATATCGGCTCATGCATCAAGCAGGGTTTTCTCTCATGCTGGTCGGATTCGCATGCTGCGTCGCCTACGCCGAGAAGGCGAAGCTGGCGGAGTGGATCATGTTCTCCTTCCTTGTCGGCATTGGATCCGGAATCATCGTGTCGACAACGCTTCCCAGCGTGCTGGTCGAGCTCACAGACAAGGAGAATGCGGCGGCAACTGGATCATGGGCATTCCTGCGTGGACTTGGGTCGCTCCTTGGCGTTGCTGTCCCCAATGCCGCTTTCAATGCCCAGGTGGCAAGTCTCCTGCACACCATTACCAACAAGGAGGCACAGGAGGCGCTGACCCAGGGAAGGGCATACGAGCACGCGTCGGCCCAGTTCGTCAGCAGCTTTGGAGAGGAGGTCAAGGCCCAGATTGTGTCACTGTTTGCCCTGGGGTTAAGGGCGCCGTGGATCATTTTCCTGGGTCTCGCAGGGGTCGGCTTGCTCGTCACACTGCTGGAGAGACAGGTGAAACTGAGGAGGGGTCTCGATAGCGACTTTGACCTAAAGCACAAGGTCGAGTCCTCGGAGGTTACTCGAGAGGTGATTAGTTGGAAGGACACCGACATGGCATGAGATGAGCGGAGAGTGTAAGGATAAACGGCCACAAGAAGGAAAAGAGAGAGAGAGAGAGATGGAGGGTCAGTACACGATGGTGATGAGACACATACATTATACCCAGTTCCAACCTTTGTCTTTTTACTTCCTTTCTGTCAGATAACCCTCTATGATTATGCATTAGGGTGGGTGAATGGCGTTTGGTGTTTTGGAGAATGGACTGTCAAATGGTCGAATAACATCATAGCGGATGGATGGGCAAAAGTCTTGCAAGACGGTGTTTTTTTTCTTCTTGTTTTTCTTTTCTTTCTC
The DNA here is from genome assembly GCA_000604205.2 of Neurospora africana FGSC 1740. NCBI lineage: Eukaryota > Fungi > Ascomycota > Sordariomycetes > Sordariales > Sordariaceae > Neurospora > Neurospora africana. The sequence goes on from HF970626.1 coordinate 309,612, forward strand.
GACATGAGTCAGAAATTGTCCTGTCAAATCTCGTGCCTGCTGCTGTCATCGCGGCGTGTTGTCTCCATTCGAACAGTTGCCTGTGGTAGCAGCTTTAGAAGCTTCATGACTCTGCTTTCTTTGCGTTTTCTTTTGCGCTGTAGTCTGGATGCTACTCGTTCGTCCGGGAGCATAGAGAGTAGAGGCACTCGGTACTACTCTAATGACAGAAGCATATCACCGTCGCACTGGAACGCTGCCGTGACTTGGTGAGACCGTGGTACTCACAGCGTGTGTCCATAATAATGCCGTCTTGCGTGGGACCAGATTTTGACGTTTTGCCACGGCAGTCGACGTCGCCAAAGAAGTGTGGTCATCGTGTTTGTGTTCCGGTGCCATTGCCCCGGCGAGTCCATGGCAGAACTTCAGCAGCGGGACGGTGTAACTGGCATGGTCAATCTTTCGAGGGCGTCGATGCAGTGAAATGTCATGTCGTGTGTCTGTCCGGATCTGAGATGAAGGATGTCCATTTTGGCGCATGGATCCCCGGGATGAGCGAGGGGCAAGGAAGAGATGAATTGCAAGCGAGGCCGAGGTCAGCGAGAAGGTTGGTAGGAGAAGTGGAGGTGGAGGTGGAAGTGGAAAGATGAGAGGGAACGTTGATAGTGGGGTTGTGACACTGGTGGTGAAGTGGGGCCAGGACGGACAGTCCCTCGAACTGGTGGCCCGGGCCCCCGCGGTGTTCAGATTTCTTATCATCAACCTTATCAGCACGTGAAAGCGCGACGGGAGCGGGGTTCACTTGGTCCAGTTGCCGTGTTTGTACGTGTCTGTCTCTCGAGCTCCCATCCTTGTCCCCCATCCCTTCCTCTCAACCACTTCCATCCCGGTGCAGCACGCTCCGTCCAACTTTTGGAGTTTTTTGTTTAGTTTTTATTTTTTTTTTTCACACCACACACTCAGGCCACCATCATGTCATACTCACACGCCTTAGAGGATCCCTCGCTGGACGCACCGGCGTCGGGACAAGCAGCTCTGTCCTCCTTCATCTCGCGCTCCTCCGTCTCAACCAGCCAGGAAGACGACGCACTATCGCCAGCGCGCGATGATGAATCCGTGCCTTCCCAAGATCCCTCCCAGTTGCACAACATTACTTCGTTGCCTGCGCGCAATCTGTCAACCACTCTGTCCTTCCGTCAAGACTCCCAACCACTTCGTGATCCGGTCCTCCACGATTCTTTTCTTGGCATATCCGAACTGAATGACCATGCCGCTAGACGCGCTAGAATGCTAGAACAGCTGGGCTCCGAGTTCAAAACCCCTTCGTTTTCCGATTCTCTCCCAATGGCAAGCTCGTCTTTCGACTCCGAACGTACCGTCACGCTTAATCCGCCGACCGAAGTCGATAACGAAATGCGCTTCAGATCATTCATTGACCGCATTAACCGACGCCAGTGGAGCTTCCTGAGCGATGAAGTCCACGGGACCCTTACCTACAATAAAGAGGACATCTCACTGTACCAATTCGTGGAGACCTTCAAAGAGGAATTCTCGCGCAGGTCGTATACCCAAATGGAAATCGTCACCCTGATTGCTGGCACGCCAGAAGAAGGGGAGCCCGTAGCAGCGAGATTGAAGGTCAAGGATCTTACCGTACAAGGTCCTTATACGGCTTCGTCACAAAGAAAGCAAACAGAATATACGCGACACATGTTTGTCTACTTTATGGACGAAAGAATCAGCGAGATTCAAGACATTATCGACGGAGCCGAGAAGCGTCGGCAGTCGCCCAACATTGTGCCAGTTCCCAGCTTCAGGCCCCCACCGCCTCCTTCTTCCATCGACCTACGACAGTTCTATGACGACTATATCGCGTGTATCAACGGGGAGACTATGCAACAAGACTTACACCAATATTGTAAGGGGACGGTGATTTGGAATGGGGCGGAGATGGCTCTAAACCACTACGGCCATCTGATGGAGAATGCGTTTGACGCTATTGCCGGTCTGCAGTTTGTGCCACGGACCGTTCTTATTGACGAGGCAAAGCAGCAGATTGCTGTCCGTATCGAATTTGCTGGGCTGCCCATCAAGCCCTTGGGTGGTGCTATGCCCAATGGGTGCCGGGTGCATTTCGCTGAGCATGCCTTTTACTGGCTCGAGCATGGCAAGATCTCGCATGTCTTGACGATTGTCGACTGGGAGGATTTCAAGTCGCAACTCGGTTACTAGTTATAAGAGGTCGTGTTGCGAGTTAGCGAAAGCACTGTTCGAGATCACGGTATCTGGCACAACGGAAGAGCCGCATCCACGATACACCGCTCTCTTGCGGCTTACTAAGGTATCCTGTGCCTCGCTGTGTTGACCGAAAAGAGGGAGGATTATTGAAGTGCACTAGTCAGCAACATCATGATAAATGAAGTAGTTGAATCCTTCTGGCACTGGCGATGCTCAACCGTGTTGCCTAGAATCCCCGGTTTTCTTCTTCGAGATGCACATCGTCACTTGACTGCGCAGTCAGCGCTAGACAGCGATATGATACCCACAAGTGACTGTCCTAATCGGGTCGCTAGCATCCTTCCATTTTTTTTTGCTTGATACTTTTCCGGGACGATCGAGTCGCTCGTTGATCTCGGATGCACTTGGTCGTTGCCTTGAAATGCCTCCTCCCAAGTCGAGACATGATCTGCTGGATCTCAGTAATAACAATTGATGTGGTCAGCTCATGGGTGCTTTTTGGGAATTCAATATCTGTATGTGTTTCCCATTCGCATTCGCTGATGCCCGCCAATGATAGCGGTTGTTGACATACGACTAGCCGCAGCACGGGAGGACGGCTTAGTAACCTCGTGTTCCAGCCGTGTAACAATCCAAATCGTGGCTGCGGCGGGAACGTTCCCACGAATCCTTTGGGACTTTGAGGCTAAGAAAAGGCAGCTCACAAAGCTACCATGGAACACACACCACTCATCCACCTTCAAGGTCATGAAATGCGCCATTTTGAACCTTACATACCAGAGTACCTAACGTTTGTTGTCTGCCAGACAATCCGTTAGTCTTCTGATCTACAGGGTCTGTTGAGGATCACTAACTTGTTTCTGGGCTAGCAAACCAAACGTTGTTTGACTGAGTAAGCAGTACGCGGTACGAGGTATCATCGGTTCGCATACTCCATGGACGTGGGCCATATCGTCGGCAAGCTGCTTCACTTTTGCATCTCACTGCAGTTTGTAGCAGAATGTGAGATCGTGCTACTACCCAGATCCAGCACGCTTCTGGAGTCTTATTGGGGCCATGACCATCATGACGACTGTGGCTGTAGTGATGCAGTGGGAGAAGTAGTGGAGATGGTACGGTTGATGAGTAGGCTTCGAGTCGTGGACTCGGGGCTATGTTTAGCCGGCGATAGCTTGGTGATGTCGTGGAAGACTGAGACATTGACCTAGCTCTCCGAGTATAAAGATCAGGACATTCCCCTTCATCAGAAAACCCACTCATGACAACATCAGCATCAGTCATCACAACATCATCTACTCAACTCTTATCACTCCTCGACTTTCAACGTCTCAACCAAAATCCCCACCGACCGCCAAAATGCAGTCCATGCTCGCCATCACCATCTCCCTCCTCTCCGCCTTCTCTCCCGTCCTCGCCGCTCCTTCCTCGACTGAGCATCCTGCTCTCGTGGCTCGCACTCCCGGCAATGTCAGTAGTCCCTAAACTTGGTCACAGCCATGAAGCTCACCATTTCCTATTACCTACAGGTCTTCGTCTGCACGGGTTCCAACTGGAAAAACACATGCGAGGTCCTGAGCCTCGGCATCACAGGCACCTGCACCAGGCTTCCTTCCACCTATGATGGCCATATTGGCTCTGCTGGCCCTGACCAGGGCGCCATCTGCCGTCTCTTTGCGTACGTGCCTCTGCTTCTCCCTATAGTTGACACAATGTGCTAACACTTTGAGTTTAGCAACGGAGACTGCACCGGCTCCGGCCTTGCCATCCTTACCTACCCCGGCGATTCCAACTTGTACAACTCGGTCAATGGCATTGATGCTGGCCACCAGGCTCATTACATCCAGTGCCGCCAGTGCACTAACTGCGTCTAAAGGAGCTGGGTTGATGATTTGATGAACTGGATGCGATCATGAGAGGGGACTGAATAGGTGAGAGGGCGCCCTTGAGGAACGTACAAGTGGACTGTCATTATATTAGTGAGTACATATATATTGTTTTTGGATCCAATATCTTCTATTCTTTGCCATTGTATCTGTAGTTTGGGGCTCTCAGACTTGTCCGATCTCTTAAGTTTTGAGTTCTTCCAAATCATTTGCCATTCCTTGTCGATATCCTGCCAATTGCCAGTACCAAAACAGATGGTCACCTCCAAACATGTCTTTTCCGCTCTGCCTCAGACAGCAGATAGTCTACATCTTTCCGTACGACCCGTCAATTCGGACTTTGTGTAACCCCGCATGTAGAAGCATGCAGGTAAGCAAACCTTCTCTCGTTCCGTGATGTTTCCGTAGGTCTGGTGATCTATTCCGGCTGCCTTATTTCTGGCCCAGGCGGAAAATATGGATATTAGCCATCCATCAAACACTCCAGCCTGTTTCGACGCTCCTAACAAGCACACTGCATCCACTGATCGCAACAACAACAACAACAACGCAGCATAAATCAGCCCCAGAGGTACTTCTGGTTACTGTAAGTGGGCAGCGGTAGTTGGTCAGTAACGTGCATCAGGTCATCAGGGAGCACTGCGACAGTGAATCGGAATTGTTGGTGTCTCCCGCATTCACACCGGGTCCAACGACGACGCGTTGGCAACGAAGGGTATTGGCAACAATTGGGATGCCTGCTGCGCCTCGACGACGATAAGCTCGAGGACGGCATCGGAATTGTAATGGAGGGGCGGATGCGGAAAGAAATGCGGGGGGTGCCGACCCCGCC
>HF970627.1:86741-97434 GCA_000604205.2 Neurospora africana FGSC 1740
CACCCCCCACCCCCTTAGGCTACTACCGCACCCTCACCCCCTCCACCGGGCTGCGCATCTCCCCGCTCATCCTCGGCGGCATGTCCCTCGGCGCCGCCTGGTCCGCGGGCGGCATGGGCTCCATGTCCAAACCGCAAGCCTTCTCGCTTCTCGACGCCTTCGCCTCGGCAGGGGGCAACTTCATCGACACGGCCAACACGTACCAGAACGAGGAGTCGGAAAAGTGGATCGGGGAGTGGATGGCCGAGCGCAAGAATCGCGATCGAATGGTTGTTGCGACCAAATTCGGGAGTGATTACCGGAGTCATTCGCTGCCGAGGGAGGTAGCTGAAGGGCCCGATGGGCAGAGGAGGGGTGTGGGGACGGCGAATTATGCTGGGAATAGCAGGAAGAGTCTCTTCTGCTCGGTGGAGGAATCCCTCAAAAAGTTGAGGACGAATTACATCGATCTGTTGTATCTGCACTGGTGGGACTGGACTGCTTCGCCGCGCGAAGTCATGGACGCGCTTCATGTGCTGGTGCAGCAGGGGAAGGTGCTGTACCTGGGTATCAGTGACACTCCGGCCTGGGTGGTGGCGGCGTGTAATACCTATGCCTTGGAGTCTGGAAAAACGCCGTTTGTGATCTATCAGGGCCGGTGGAATTTGTTGAGAAGAGATCTGGAGAGGGAGGTGATTCCCATGTGCAGGCATTTTGGCATGGCGATTGCGCCTTGGGATGTGCTGGGTGGAGGAAAGTTTCAATCCAGAAAACAGATGGAGGAGCGCGAAAAGAATAAGGAGGGTCTGAGGACTTTTGTGCCCGGGACGGGGGATGGGGTGCAGAGTGAGGAGGAGAGGAGGGTAAGTGAAGCGCTGGAGAAGGTGGCTGGGGAGTTATCTGGGGAAGGGGAGGATGTGAGTATTCAGGCGGTTGCCTTGGCGTATGTGATGGCAAAGGCGGCAAATGTGTTTCCGATTGTGGGTGGGAGGAAGGTTGAGCATTTGAAGGCCAATATCAAGGCGCTGGAGATTGAGTTGACGGGGGAGCAGATCAAGTATTTGGAGGGAGCGAGTGGGAAGCCGTTTGAGATTGGGTTCCCGATGGACTTTTTGGGAGATGACCCGACGGTTACGGGCAGCAGCGCTAGGATTGAGAGGACTGCGGCGATGAAGTGGCCTGATAGGAGGAGGTGAATAGGGCCAGTCTTGTTGGCGATTGCAACAGAGTTGGCGGAAATAGTATAGATCTGGATATGATAGAACCTTGACCTTTTATTTTCCTTGAAGACTATCAGACATGTCTTTTCTCACACATTGAAAGCAGGACCAACAGCCACGGACTCAGAAAACCGAAGAAGCCTCTCCTAATACCTCTCCATAATCCAGTTCCTCCTTTCCTCCTCTCCCATCCCCGCCAAGAACTCCATCTCAAACTCCTTAACAATACAATATCTCTCCACCACCTCTTGCCCCATAAACTCCACAAACTGCTCATCCGCTCTCAGCGCCGTCAACGCCTCCTCCACGCTAGCAGGTAACATGTCCTTCACGCCCAAATCTGCCCGATCATTCGGCGTCAGTTTCGCGGGGTCAATCTCGCAGTCTCCCCACGTCAACTTCTCCCCGGCCATGTACCCGTGGATACCAGACAGTAGCACGGCAGCCATGGCGAGGTAAGGGTTGGCTAGGCCGTCCATGGCTTTCAGCTCCCAGTGTGAGTCCTCGATTTTGCGGAGGGGGGTTTCCCGGTTCTGGGTGCCCCAGGTTACCCAGCGGCCGCCGGCCCATGCGCCGTCTTTGAGGCGTTCGAAGGAAGCCGGGTTGGAGTAGGTGAAGGCTGTGATGGCGCGGAGATGCTTGAGGATACCGGCGTAGAAGGGCTCGTAGACTTCAGGCTTGTCGCCGCCGGGGGAGGAGATGCTTATGTGCGTGTGGGAGGCGGTGCCGCATGCAGTTGGGAAGGGCTTGGGGTGGAGAGTGATCTTGTAGCCAGCCGCGGTGGCGAGGGCAAACATGACATCGCGGGTGTGGAGGAGGGTGTCGACGGCTTGGATGGGCGGGTAAGGAGGAAGGATGAGCTCGAACTGGCCGGTTGCGGACTCGGCATGGAGTTGCTCGACGTAGATGCCCATTGAGTCGAGAGCATGAACCATATCGCGCAGGAGCTTGGAGACCTTGGGGTCGGCAAAGTAGCGAGACACAGACCATGCGTGGCCATCAGTAGTCAAGGTGCTGAAACGACCGGAGGCTTCTGATGGGCGGTGTTTGAAGGGATTCAAAGAGTTCAAGGACAGTGTTGCCGAGGTATCCGCACCCTCCACTCTTTCCAGTAGAAGGAATTCAATCTCGAACCCAAGCAAGAAGCTTAATCCGTTCGCAGTGCCCAAGTCAACGGCCTTCTGCAGTAGTGTCCGGGGACACAGGGCAACGGGAACACCGGACTTCTCACGGAACTCGCCATACATGCTCACATGTCCTTCTGTAGGACCAGGGCGGAGCGAAGAAAAGTCCGGGTACAGACGATACTCTCCAGTAGGAGCGATAGTTGGAACAAGATGATCGTTCTGAATGAGACCAAACACGGCTTTTGGGATGGAAATATCGGTCGACCTGCCTTGGTCAAACAAGGACATGAACTTACGGAAGGGGATCATGCGCATCCGCGGGGTTGCAGTGTAGTCGTTCCAGCAAATACGGACAAAGTCAGGAGGCGGTTGGTTCTTCAGGAAGAGCTGGAAAAGCTCAAGGTCGCTTGCGTAGGGCCCGACCTCGGCACCGGGCTCTTCATCGAGCTCCATGAAGTCTATATCGAGATGGTAGAGCTTATTGGAGTTTCGGAAGAGAATGTCCTGGACGAGATCAATGGCGGCTTTGTATCCAATGTGGCCTTTGCGGACGTAGTTAGTCAGTACCTGGGTACTCATTAGCCTTGGTCTTCTGCAGCAGCAATATTTGTCCAACTCACATTTGTGAACACCTCACGCATCTGGGTGACGGCAAGCAGGTAGGTCTCGGGAAACCAGTGACCATCTGTACTCCACAAGATCTTTGACCAGGGGCAAAGCTCAAGCATCTGTCGCAAGACCTGCTCCTGGCCATCTTCGCTAATACACGGGAAGACCTCGCCGATATCCGCATAGACATGCTCATACACAGTGGCAAGATAGCCCACCTCTCTCATAAAGGGGTATCCCGCATGAAGGAGCACAATGGGCACAGTTGGGTATGCGCGAATGAAGTTCTGTAGATGGGCTGGCGATGACTTGGCAAGTGTAATGTCGTTGTCGCCCAGGCCGGTATGGAACTGGATAGGCTTCTTCAGCTTGGACGGACTATCGCGGATCAACATGGCGGTACGGTGGACAACCAAGCCGTTGAGAGTGACCTCTTGTAGCTTGGTAAAGTCCAGTAGGGCGAAGTTGGCAATGATCTCTGCAAAGGCAGCACGAGCTTCGACCTCGTTGACGGCGCTGGCGACATCCAAGCCGGTACGGTAGCAGATGACGGACTTGAAGGCCACGACATCGGGACTTTCAATGGCTTCCTTGATGATGGTGTCAAACTCGACAATCCAGTCGTCGTAGGCATCGTTCAGGACATCCTTGCCGGTCTTTGGGGAAGCATCACACGTCTTTCCAATCCTCTTGATGATGTCGGCAGCCACCTTTTCGATACGCACAATTCGCTTGCACTCGGAGCGGGTGTAGTCATTGTGCCAGGCCAAGTCCTGGGCATCATCTCCATCGTCGAGCCCATCGTCGAGGAGCAACGTCTCGATGCCGTCCAGACACTGGGCGGTCCATTCCAAGGGGAAGTCGATGCGCTTCTGCTCAATGGCAGCAACAACCGCCTCCCATGTGTTGTTACACTTGAGCAGTTCAGACAGCTGTCGAACGGCACGCAGATGGGGGAGCGAGTGGATGGCGGAGTGGAGAGCATCTCCATTGTGTGCCTCGGAGGTGATGGACAGGAGGGGGTGTTTGCTAAGGGCTTCGAGCTTCAGGAGAGGATGGGCATGATTATCGATGATGGGCGTGTTGCGGATGGCGCGAGCAAGAGCATCAAGCTGTGAGGGTGTCGCCGACGAGCGGGCACCAACCCAAGCCGTGTTCATCTTGAGAGGTTGGCTGTCCGTCTCTGTGTAGTTCGTTGCCGGTTATGGTTGTTGTGTGGGATTGTTGGGATGTTTTGGGGGAAGACCTAGGTAGATGCAGGTCGTGGTTACGGAGCTCTGACGCTGAGGGGTTACAGCTGGGGCGAACCGTCCGATCATCTTCTCCCACATTGCGCAATGTCTCTCTCTGAGGCAGGTGCAATGTCTCTCCCGTGCATTAGGCAGGTGGATTCGCCTTCTGTGTTGTCACCCAGAAGATCCAGTCTTCCGATCGCATTCTGCACAAGAGAGGGGAACCTCTTTTCAGCCAAGCTTGGAGACGGACACATCTTGGGCAAATCAATGGTGACAAAGGTGAAGAGTGACAACGAGGCTATGTATAGACTTTTGAAGTCTCCAAGAGAGCGAGTTGTCGTTGAAAGATGTCCAAGGGTCCCTAGGGTTCAAGGAGCTAGCTCCGCCGTGTGGGGTTAACCTTCGCTTGATCCACTCTCCGCATCTACCCATGACCCTAACCCTTGCTGAAGTGGGGTAACAATGAGCTGTTGGTCAACCTCAACTGCAACAACCACTGCAGTTTTCATTCGTTGACCAAAACCTCGCAGGACTGTTTCTCGTGTCGGACAACAAAGCCGTCTTGTGGCTGTCCGCCGTTCAGTGCCGTTCTCGTGCCGATTGAGCTTGTTGATCATGGTGTCCTTGGCAGGAGATCGCCAAGTAAACCGACTTCGGCCCGGGCTCTAGCGTGGAAAGAAGCTTGTTTTCTGAAAAACAAGCCAACCCCCTGTTCCACTGCATCATAGCACGCTTTTATTTTCGATTAGGTTCTGAGGATATCAGTGCCGGTCCAGCGACAGAAAATCGGCAAAAGACATGTCGAGGAAACACGGCTCGAGACAACCATGCAACTGCTCTCGTATCGAGCAATGTCGGGTAATAATAACAAGACAAGAGATAACGACTGCCCCTGCTAGGTGTTTATCGGACACGTCCACTACACTATCCGGGATCACCTCACGCTTCTGTCTGGCCGCAGAAGCGATCAAGTTGATCATCCCACGCCGGGACTGAAGGGACTGCTACACCCTGTTCCTGGCCAAGTGTTAGAGATGCGTCATCCTTCCCTGGTATTTTCAGAGTGAAAAAGTTGCTCCCACTAACAGCCCCCCTGTATCCAGTGTTCCTGGTACCTTGCAATGATGACATCCTGTCGGTTTATCCCATCCATCTCCCCGTCGGCAACAACACGGATGTGCGTGTTACACCGGCAGAACCACTGCAAACTTCATGGTCGATAGCCGGTGGAGCACCACAGATTCTTTGTGTACCTACTACACTACCACTTACAACTTTCTCCCCGTTCGATCTTTCCTCCCAAATCACTTCCCCATTCACCACTTCCTTGGTCGTCGATTGCGCCTTTGTTCTTCTCCTACCACCGACAACAACCTTCAGCCAAAAGACGATAACCGATGGCCACCATCTGATCGAAAATCAACACTCATCAACCATCTCGCTCGTTTCTTTGAATTTGTTGTCCAGTCGCTCGCTATTGTCAGCCCACCATCCTCAATGTTTTCGACATTACCACGGCTTGCCGCCGTCGCCCTTGTTGGAGTTGACGTCGCAAATGCCGCCTATAGTATCGCGACAGTCGGTACGTTTATGTCCGAATGGCAGAGAATGACATTAGTGCTAACAGACATGCGCAGCCGACATAAAAAAGACATCAGCCGACATCGCATTCGACATGATGCAATACTACAAGGGAAACTTGACGGGACAAACACCAGGAATCCTCCCCGGCCCTCCTCCAGCCGGTGATTACTACTGGTGGGAAGCAGGCGCAATGTGGGGGGCTTTGATCGACTACTGGAGGTTCACTGGCGACGCGTCATACAACGACGTGATCACCCAAGCCCTCCTCTGGCAGGTCGGTCCAGGACAGGACTACATGCCCCTCAACGTTACCGCATCCCTAGGGAACGATGATCAGGGCTTCTGGGGAATGACGGCCATGACGGCCGCCGAAAACAATTTCCCCGATCCACCACCCGATCAACCACAGTGGCTGGGCCTCGCTCAGGCTGTCTTCAACACACAAGCAAACCCCGATAGGCACGATGATACCTGCAATGGTGGTTTGCGCTGGCAGATTCCGCCGATTAACAACGGATACAACTACAAGAACAGCATTGCCAATGGTTCGTGACAACAAACTCTTTGAAGAAAATGACCTTGAGCTGACTCAACATGGTATATATAGGCTGCTTCTTCAACCTCGGCGCAAGACTGGCGCGCTACACGGGAAACAAGACATACGCCGACTGGGCCGAAAAGACGTGGGACTGGATGAGGGGTGTCGGGCTCATGGACAACGATTACAACATCCACGACGGCGCCCACGTCGAAACGAACTGCACCGATGTCAACGGCGCTCAGTTCTCGTACAACTTTGGCGTCTTTGTCCTCGGCGCCGCCCATATGTACAACTACGTATGTTCTCCACGCACCATACCCTTCTTTGATGCCCAGACTAACACCATACAGACCGACGGCTCCCCCGTCTGGAAAGACCGCCTCGATAAGCTCATCAACGCCACTTTCGTCCGCTTCTTCCCCGAGCAGATCGCCTACGAGCTCGCCTGCGAAGACCAAATGAGCTGCACAACCGACATGCTCTCCTTCAAGGGCTACGTGCACCGCTGGCTATCCATCACCACACAAATCGCGCCGCACACGGCCCCCGTCATCCTGCCCGTGCTCAAGATCTCGGCTGAAGCCGCCGTCCAGACGTGCACCGGCGAACAAAATGGCCGCATGTGCGGGTTCAACTGGAGGAAGAAGAAGTACGACGGCAGTCACGGGGTGGGTCAGCAGATGAACGTCCTGGGAGCGGTTTCTTCCTTGTTGATTGAACAACCCGGAAAGGCCCCGTTGACGAATAGTACCGGTGGAACCAGCAAGGGGAATCCGAATGCGGGGAGCCATAGCGATAGCTTTATGCATAATAAGCCGATGACGACGGCGGATAAGGCGGGGGCGGGCATTGTGACGTTCTTGTTGGCGGCTTCGGCGTTGGGCACGTTTGCGTGGATGGGCTTTGGTAAATAGGAGAACAGGGCCCATACCACTCGGGCGGAACGTCCACAGGGCAGGAAGATAGTGGTCCCGAGGGGAAGATTGCGGAAGATGAAGATGGATGAGAGGCAAACGATTGGGAGTGATGATACTTTGATTGGAGGGACTGAAAATGTGGGGAGGGTTTAAGGATGGATTGACGGATGGGTGGGAAGTCTACTTTGCTTTATCTTTTTTTTCTTTGGAGTCACGATAGTTGGGCAGACCAAGAGGTGTCTGTCTTTGAGAGGACACTCGGATATCACGTATTTCATTTTGCAGGGAGTTTCGCGTTAGCAGGCAGGGTGGGCAAGGCGTTCACGGTTCACATGATCGAATGAGTTACGAATCAGGTGGAAGGAAACCTAGGCTATGATAATTGAAGAACGAAAGGTTGACCGATAGAGAAATTGTTCATCTGCTGTCCGTGAAGGTGTTCTTACATAGTATTATTCTCTTTCCCTGGTGATATCCAAGTCTACAGAGTAAATAGACTCTCTTCTCTTCGGCTGCCGTACCCACCCGTGGTGACGCCATCCCGAACCTTAATTCCTCGCCAAGATGCTTGGTCTCTTGGTGGAGTTTCACAATGCTCCTCCGGCTCCTCAGCTGTACTGTGTGGGCACTGCTGGCTCATTGTTCGTGTTGGGTGATAAGACTGTCAATGCCGTGCTGATTTTGTGCTGGTTGACGTATTCGTAATCATTTAATAGAATTCTGAAGAGTCTGGACCGTCGTGGGCGCATCAATTGGTGTCTCACGCCGTGCGTCTTGCAGATGTTTGAAGGCATGCAGATGCCGGGTGCATCCAGCATGCACTCAGGGGTTCTGCGTGTTGAGGCGTGCAGGTTACAGTGGAGGAAGCCGCTAAGGTTTAGGGCTGTTTCAATTTCTTGCATCCCGGTCTCGGTTTCGGTATGTTTCATGGTGTTGTTGCCCGGCATGACCCCCTCCCTACGCACGGGTGATGACTACCTGTAGACTAGAAGAAACGAAGATTGGGAATGTTTCGCGGGCGAGAAGTATTTCTCCAGAACATCCCCTCAAGATATGTAGACATTCCAGCAAATTCTTCCCTCCTCTCCATTACTCACATCCGATCATAGCTATTAGCCCCGAAGCCATATCAACAAAGCTTTGGTACCACTATACCTCCAAACAACAAGTCCAACAGACATAACAAATGCCCATCCCATCACCCTCCCAACTCACCACCTTCTCCTCCCTCCCCCTTTCGGGCGACCCCGACCAGGAGAAAGACACCTACCTCCTAGCGACAATAAAATCCAACCTCACCATCACAAAACCCACCTTGATCCTCACCGACTCCAGCAACCAAGACTTTGCTCTCGTCTTCGACCCCCCTTTCACCGTCTCCGAGCCGCGTGACCCCGACGCCGTGGCTGACAGGTTCAAAGAACTCGGTCTCAAGAAGGGAAATGCGGTGGTGATTAGGAATGCGAGGAGAACCAAAAAGGCGGAGAGGGAAGGCGGGCAGGGGTTTGTTGTTTTAGAATCGCTGGGTGCTTTGGCGGAAGATGTGGCAGAAGCAGAAGATGAGGGTGGTGATGGTGGGAAGGGAGAAGGACAACTGTTAGGAGTGGTGCCAGGGCCGTTACAGATGACGAAATGGATGATGGAACTGCTAAGGCAGAGGGATGAGAGTAGTCCGCCGGAGGAAAGAGAGGAGAAGATGTGCGATGGGAAGTTTGATGGGTGTGTGACGCCGAGGGGGAAGGAGGGTGGTGATGTACCTGGAGGGGGGTTGAAGAGGTGTCAGGGGTGTGTGGAGGTTTGGTATTGTTCCAAGGTGAGTTTGTTCGTTGGGTATCTTGACTGAAGTCGGTGTGCTATGGGACTACTATGGAAACTGACGTGAGCAAACAAATAGGAGTGCCAAAAGAGAAGGTGGATTGCGCATAAAGATGAGTGTAAGACTATCAAGGCGTTGAGGAAGATTTGGCCTAGGCCTGAGGGGGTGGAGTGAGTTCATCGGGAGAGATTATGATTGATTACTATGAGCCAGAGAAGAGTATGGAAAAGGAGATGATAAGTTACGAAAGACAGCCAAGCCTACTTCCCATCAGCGTCCTCCTTCAGCGGCTCCTCATCGTCTGCCTCCTTCTTCTCAGCCTTCTCAGTTCCCTCCACCTCCACCTCCACCACCTTCACCTCTTCTTCCTTTCCCTTCCCCTCTTCTTCCTTCTTCTGCTCCTTCTTCTCCTCCTCCTCCTCCTCCTCCAAAACCTCCCGATACATAATATCCGTCCTGACAGTATACTTGACCCCCCTCACCACATCCGCACCCGCATGAAACACCCTCCGATGCTGAAAGATCAGCACCCTCCCCGTCTTACACTCAACATCATACTTCCTCTTCTCGTCCCCAGACAACAACGCCGTGGCACCACCGACCAATTCCGTCTCCTCCTTTTTGTCGGGCGGAGCTTCTGACTTGCAGTCATTGAGGTACAGGTGGATGGTGAATAACGTCTCGTTGATTCGGTCGGAGTTGGCGGGGTCTCGTTCGCGGTAGGGGGCGTCGCAGTGGGCTATGTGTCACATCACATCATCAGTGTCAGTTTGATCAGTATTCCCAACCGAGCTTGGGATGGGAGAAAAGGGGATGGGGGGAAACTCACCTCTGAAGAATTGACCCGGCGAATATCTCAAGAACCTCATCCGCTTGTTAACCTTGACAAACTCCCACTTGCCTGTCCTCCCATCCCTCCCCTTTGCGATCCCCTTCCTCTGCGTACTCTTCCCCTTCTTCTTCCCATTAGCATACCTCTCCACCTCCTTTGGCTTCTGCTCCCCATCCGCAGCCGGCAAAGACCGTCCAGTAATAATCTTCACATCCCTCTCACTCTTCGAATCCAGCACCGCCAATCTCTCCTTCAACCCGGGCGCCAAGCAGCATCGCGCCCAAAGCCTGTCCACAACCTCTTGCTGGTCCCAGATTATGCGCGACGAGTTGCGGTACGAGGGCGTGAGGACTTCGTAGCCGAAGCCGACGTTGACCAGGGCGGGGGCCCACGGGGTTTTCGCTGTGGTTTTCTTTGCGTCCCCCCCTTCTTGCTCCGTATTATCGCCCTTCGTGGCTGAATCACCAATGTCCCCTCCGTCCTGTGCATTCTCTGCGGTTGCGGTAGCCTCGGCGGCGGCGGCATTCCCATCCCCAACCCAATCCACATCAATGTCAACCCATTTCTCAGGCGGAACACTCCCCTCCGCCAACCTCTTCAGTTCCTCACACTCGCTCCTGCTCAAAACCCCATCCAACACCACCGCGTACAATCCCTTGTTCTCAGGTAACTCAGTCTTCTCCCAATCAATCTCCGTCAGAGTCGGGGGCCGAGTCACGCCTGGTTCAGTGGCGAGGAACCCGGGAGGAAGCTCGATGGGGAGAGATTCGTAGGTGGTTTTGATGGGATCGGATTTGTTTTTGTGGATGTTATTGGGGGGTTGGCGCGAAGGG
>HF970628.1:20790-33235 GCA_000604205.2 Neurospora africana FGSC 1740
GCCTGCTGCGCGAAGCCCAAGAGAAGCAGTCTAGGAAGGAGGGGGGGTTGAAGGAAAGCCAAGGCCAGCACGGCGACTAGCCTCGGATTCGAAGCTGAGCACGACTGGAAACCCTGGGGGATGGAATGTCTCGCCAGGGGTGGATAAGGCGATGGACACAAAAGTCTGCAATTCACACTTCGATGGACAGGACTTCGCTCTCACAACACGCAATCGAGGTAAAAATGGAGAAGGCCATACGACGTTGACACGCGAGGTCCTCCACTCGAGGCCTAATGAACGGGACGGGATAGAAGTGGAAGGAGAGGAAAGGAGTGGGCGCAGGAGACCGGAGGTTCTGGTACTTTCGGAAATCGATAGCTTGTAAATTTGGCTTGAGGATATCTCAGAACTGAAAGTCGGGAGGGCCAGGCGGACGCTTTCCTCGAGTCATCTGCAACCAGGTTGCTACCCATCCAGGGGAAAGGACTGTTAACAGGTGTACGCGCAAACGAGCTGAGGTAAATACCGGTGGAATAAGGTATGCACGATGGATCAGACACATAATATCTTGCAATCTTTGGCAGGCGCGGTGCGATGAAGCCGGGCTGCGAGGCTGCAGTGGTTTTTGGCACGAACTCGGTGTCGCCTGCCTTGAAAGTTAACGATGTTTTGTGCACGGTGTATCGTACCGGGAAAAAACGCGCCTGTGTAATTTACCCTCCGAGCAATTGTTGCTGACGGGCCTTGCATCATGCATCAATTCGTCTCCAAAACCTCTTCTTGCCACGAACAATTTGTTATCCACCCAGACCGCGTCTGTTAGATCAAACAAGTCAAAGACGATGTCTTTGAAACTCTGAAACGGCCTCCGGTGAATGCCACGGCAGGGAAGGACCTTCACCATGGGACCCACCCAATCTTTCATCCGGCCCGTCAGCTACGGATACGACAATGAAACAAACAGAAAATTCCAAAATTTCGCCGAGTCCGACTCGTGGTGTCTCCCTCCCTGCAGCATTATTTTAGGCAACGACGGAAGTTCTTCGACTCGACAACTCCCTCGCGCCCTCAACGTCATCCGCAGGCCGACATATTGGATCACTCAAAAGCAGAAGGTCGACCATTAACAACCCCAACCCTGGACTTCTGCAGGATCTGAATGGACTTGCCGATGAAATGACCTCTGAGCAGGTCCCGCCCCCATCGGCGGCCGCTCGCACTCACTCACCCCGGTCCAGCCATGACCTCGTCACCGTGGTCCTTACCACTTCGCCAACACCCTCGGCGCCGTCCACTGAACTTTTGTCATCCATCATCGCCTCTTTCCAGAAGCATTGCGCTCCCCTGACCAGGTGCAGGGTAATCTTGGTCCTCGACACCTACGACCGCATTGCTTCCGACTCCCGACTCAAGAAAGGCACTGTCACTGCCGAGGGGGCCAAAAAGTTCGCCGCGTACAAGGAGAACGCCAAGAAACTCATTCTCGATGAGTATTCGCGGAGCTATGGTGGGGCTGAGAATGCCTGCTACGACGACGAGCTCATCATCACCGAGGGAGAGGCAGAGTTCGGCTCAGTGGCCTATGCGCAACAGCACAATGCTGTGGCTCTCACCATCACCAGAACCAAAGATGGGCGCATCACCTTCATCGAACCTCATGCGCGGGTTGGATTTGGTCTAGGTGTGCGCTCGGCCCTACGGCTTACCGAGACACCCTACGTTTGGATCCAGCAGCACGACTGGGCGTTGGTTGCCGACATCCCCTTGGCGCCACTTCTCGAGATCATGCAGCAGTCCGAGTCTGCACCGGAGTCTCCCGATTTCTCCGATTCAGAAACGACGGATGGGCAAGAGCCTCGAACGACTTCCGACGTACCGGTCAAGTATGTCTGCTTTCCATCGACCCGCATGGTTTCCTACGCCAAGTCAGACCACGTCATGCTCTACTCGGCGCTTCGAGCCTTGACGAATCTGTACAAACAGAACTTTTCGGTTAGAAGCGGGAGTACGAGTGTTAAGATCCCTCTCACGCCGCTCTTTTTCTGGCACGACAAGCCACACCTCGCCTCGACGGCACATTACCTCTCCCAAATCTTTCCCAGCCGCGCTGCCATGTTGAGGGGCGCCTTCATTGAGGACACGGCTGGCCAACGAGCGAGGACGGAGATGAAGGACGGGTTGTGGAGGAAGTGGGCTTGCTGGCTGTACTACCCTGACGAGGGGACAAAGCTGTGTGTGCGACACCTCAAGGGGAGAACGTGGCGGGGGACGGATGGCGAGCTTGTGCAAAGGATGCAGTATATGCGACTCAATTCATACAACGCCTAGCCTGATGCGCATCTTCGGCGGTGTAGACAAGGGTCAGAACGAAGCCAAAGGACGGGGGATAACTTTCATCCGTTCATTTACATCCTGCCAGGGCTTCAAGCATGCGGTTGCAATTCCCGCCTGTGGAGGATTTTGGCGTTTAGAACAGTAAAAATTAATAGCAGCATATCAATGTCCACACATCTTTGACATGCTTCATCACCAGGCACTGGCTGTCTGGTGGTCTTTACAACACCCGCTGCGCGATCGGCTTCCAGTCCTTGATATCCCTGTCAGTCGGGACTAACCAGACAACACCGCCATTCCAGCCATTTCCTTCGACATCGCCTTCCGGCTCAGTCAGCTTGACACCACCCTCCTCCACGACCTTGGCAATCTCCTTCAATCTGTCGTCCCTAATCGGCACATCCCCACTGCAGCCCTGCGTTTAGCCCATCACAGCCACCATAGAGCAGGAGACATAAGCACAAGGGACAAAAACTTACTACATCAAACTAACATGCGGCCCAAATTCCTTCCTCCACCACTCCAACCACTCTTGCGTCTTGGCACCATTCGCATCATCCTCCCCATTCACTCCTCTTGCCCTCGCCAGCCCGGCAATCTTCTTGATCCCCTCATCCAGCCTGACCTTTGCATAGCACCTCCGGTAGTATGTGTCTTGGGAGTTGATGCCCTCAAACCGCACCTTTACCTCGTCAGCGGACGGCCAAGGAATCGAATTGAGCCAGCGCTGCGGATCGTCGCCGTAGAGATCCGGGGCGATGCCGGAGCTGAGGGTCATATGGGGAGCAAAGAACTCAGGAGTCAGGCGTGCATCGGCAGCGCCCGCCTCGGAGGGAAAGTCGGAGGGGAGGCGTTGGGAGATGAGGAAGGAGAGAATGGGGTAGAGGGGGTGGGAGGGAGGAGGGGTTAGCCAGAGGGAGGAGCCGGGCATTTTGGGAGAGCAATATGACAGTATTGGAATGGATCCGTTGGTTTTTGTTGTCTTTCAAGAAATGGTGGTGAATCTGCGATGTCTAGATTTGAATGAGCAGGTGGTGAGGACTTGGATGGAGATGTTCTGGAGAAGGGGGAAACCCACTGTTTGTGAACGATGACATACATCCATTGATCCTGGCAAAAGTGGGGAAATCTTGTGTTGCACCGCAAGCAAACCCTAACCCATGAACTCACAAGGATGATTTGTTTACGTTGCGATCTTACCCCTGACACACCCCTTCGCAAACATGGGTCATCGCTCCAGACACACATGGAAATCAGTGTTCATCGAAACTGGACTCATTATCACAACGCGAGAGACCGAGTGATACATCCTTTGAACCTCCGTCATTCTTTGACATGGGCCCGAGGTTAACGTGGACAATGAGAATCTCCTTTGATTGTACGACGCAAGTACTAAACCAGCCCGTCAAAGAAATTGTAGATACGAGCTGACATAATCTTTTACGGCAGGCTTCCAGAAACTATCGGACACAAAGAAGCTTTTACAAACTCGCATTCTTCTCTTTCTTTGTTGAGAGCGGCAACCATGTGCTAACAGCCCTACTGTTCAGTCGGCTAGGTGTAACAATGGCTTTCTAAAAGCAATGGCTTTTACTCATATAGGTGACTGTATCCCACCTCAATATCCTCTGCGTGAGTTTGATCTGTTCAGAGTTTCACCAGCGCAGTCATTGATCACAGAAGTCATGTTGAACCTGACCTGGTCCGTAGATGAATCACCGGATCACCCTTCTTGGGTTGATCCATCAGAGATCTTGGACAAGGTATTGCACCACCCGAACAAAATAATTATGAAAACAATCTCCGCCCGACATGGAACCCAGACGGGGTATACAAAACCTTTTCCTCATTTCCCAAGAGTCGCATTCGGAACCAAACGCTCACTCCTTCTATCTGCTTTAACATCAAGTCCCAGGTCTACTTACAGCAGCACACTACTAGCTATCCCTTCCCTCTCACCAAGTCCAGCACTCTTAGCCCGAGAAATGGCAGAATCTTCACCAGAGACATCACTTCTTAAAATTCCCTGCACCTGCCCTCGCGCCTCCGACTGTTCCCTCCGCTGCTACGCCCGTCTTCCCACCATTCCGAGTCCTGATTCCACTTTGCATTCTTCCTCCCAGAGCTCCCGCCTCCCTCTCAAACAGCACATCCGCACAACTTTCGACCATCTACACTCTCTCTTCCAGTCCTTTATCTCTTCTACTTCCACCCTGACTAGCCCAGACCGGGATGCTGGTCACTTTCTCCGTCTTGGTTCATATTTGAGCTCACCAACAAAAGATACCTCCTCTCATATCCCAACACTCATGCTGCAATCCCTCCGCACCCTCCTCAACCGCTCCCGAAACAGGAACCAACGACTGAACTCCCTAATAGCCGAACAGGCCGAAGATGAGGAGCCAGGAACAATATCAATGTTTCACTTCACAGTCCTCTTCATCGCACTCATAAGCGATTACGAATTTTTCTTGATGGATCTGGTCCCTTACTATAAAGAGGACTTGGCAGAGGGGAGAGGTAGGTGTCTGATGGCGGAGTTTGTGGGGAATATCACGAGGGCGGAGAAGAAATTAAAGAGGTTGGCGGGGAGGGTAGAGCTTGATTGAAGTTGAAGGTTGGGGGGTCGAGACGGGGGGTGACGGATGGGCTGTTGCTGGGGGCATTGGTTGGACTGGGTTCAATATTGCTTGGGGGCCCCGAGGGACAGACTACCTCTAAGAAGACGGAGCCTGCTGTATCCCGTCATCACTCGTCTCCGACAAACGGTAGTGGTTCAACCGTATCACATTCATCAACGAGTTAGAGATAGAAGCATCATATAGAGAACTCGATTGAAATAAGTATAAACTTCAACCCGGGTAACCGTATCCCATCTCCAAACCATGAGCTCCAGTCCATTTCAACCTTGTCTGAGACCAGTCCAACCGCCGTATCTATACCCGCCCTTTGAATCCATAGAGGTAGTTACCTCTACGTACCCAAGAACCATCTTGTCAACGTCAACTCGTTATCCCGATGCGAATGCGACCAAGGCCATCTGTGATGAACTAAAAGCAGAAAAAATGAAACACATATGAAAGTGTCATCCAGATTTGAATCCGAGAAAAACAACATAATTTCCTCACACAATGAGGAAAAACAATTTTAGTTATCTGTGTTAGGCGTGCTGGATGGCTGAACACAGATGTCTGCCGCTACAGGCAGGCGAACGGCTTTTTGGGATGAGGTTAGCAAAATGTTTTGGTGAGGTGGGGGTGTCAAGGTGTCGGCTGTTGCGCGTACGCAGATCAAATGGTTGCTGGCTATACATGTATCCGTAGGTACCGGAATGTGAGAGACGACGAGTGATAGCCGCCACGATCTGATCCACCACGGTCTCGTCCAGTATAACCGCCGCGCTGGGGAGCAGTCGGCTGTGGCTGCTGCTGCTGCTGATAAGGCGACTGACCATAGGTGGCGGGGCTGAAGTGTCTCGGTGCAGGACCTGGCCTTTCGCCATCGAACTGGCTGTCGGAAATGACACGGGTGTCTTTAGATTTGCTGCTACAGGGTGGAAAACCAGAGAAGGGTGTCTTCTTGTATTGTTGGAACGAGAACAAGTAGGTGGAATCCCGTGATGTTAACACCATCCGAAACATCTGTTTTCCGGTCCGCATACGCTATGATCCGTGAACTGAGATGATGATGGTGATGGTGTCGGCGGCGGCGGCGGCAATGGCGACGGTGATCTCTTCTTCGTAGTGCCCCTTGGCCTTGTGTCATCACCACTCTCCGGGGTGGAAGAAGGCATTCTCTCCCACCGCATCATTCAAAATGTCGCCCCTTCGATTGGCAGGGCCTGCTGTGATGTTTCCCGCCGTGCTGCCAGCTAGCTCGTCATGCTCCAGCAAAGCAAAGGACCAAAAAAACGCCTCCTTTTAATCAGAGCTGGACGCCATGAAGGGGGGCACACGACGGCGACGACGAGCGAGGCAGGTCCAGCTAGATCCGTCTCGCTTCTCTCACCCTTCCAGTCAATTTTCTACTGACCACCAAAAGGGTTCGCAGAAGCCTCAGCCTCAGCCTCAGCCTCAGCCTCAGCCAAGTTCACCTCCTTAGGTACCTACCTAGCCTGCACTCCAAATTGCGCTTCAAACCCCGGAGGCACCGACAGGAGACCATCCTTCTGATCTGGCGCTCCTGATTATACGGAACGAACTTGCGAAGGGGCGGGATGTTTCCCTCCATCGTTGATCGGAATGCGAGGAGGTAGATCACCGAAATAAACGTACACGGGCTTGCTCTCACCCGGAATCTGGACGGGAGAGTATTCGTAGGTAAGGTACCAAACAAACGCCTTCTTTTGGTCAGAGCCGGACACCATGAGGGGGACACACGATGACGACGAAGAGGCAGGTCCAGCTGGCGCTCAGATAAGCCACAGGACGAGCCAGAAGAGGATGATGAACGGTTTGTAGCGGGAGGAACCGGAATTGCTGTTGCTGGTGGAGGCGTAGCTGCTTCCTCCGCTGCTGGTAATGATCTCCTCGGGGTCGGTACAGGTGTAGCTACATGTAGTAGTAGCAAGATTGAAAGCGGACAGGTCCAGGTTCAGTTAAGGGCAATGGAGTGTCTTCCGGCAGTGGTGGGAGGCGGCCCGTAGTTGTAAGCCATTGTAGTTGCGGTAGAATATGGGCTGAATGGGCGGCTCAGAATAAATGATCTGATCCCAGTCAAGGGCGAGGTCGTCGACCTTGACATCAATGACCTGCATCCAGTTATCCCAGTCGATACCGCCACTGCTGAGGTTAATCTTGTCGAGCACAGAGAGGGATCAAGCAATTCGACCGCGTCCAGCTCCAGCTTCTAGAAGTAGACTCTGGCTTTGAAAGCCTGGCAGCTTGACCCCCTCCTTTCCGGCACATCTTCAGTCATTCCCACCTCTTGAAAAATGACTTGCCTCGCCACCTCTTTGTCTTCTCGTCGCCGGGCTTCGGCTGGTCTTGCTTGGGTTTTTCTTCGACCTCCACAACGAGTTTGCTTAACCTAGAGGTATGTACATGTAGCGGTACCGGGCAGAAGATAGGGGTAGCAGGAGAGGGTAGTCGCTCAAGTGACCGTTGCGAAATGGGTATGCTCATGATGCTTGACTGCGACGTGTTATTCTCCCTTGGGAAAAAGAAATTTCGAGGCTGTGTCTCGTTAACCGCAATGACTTCGGTGTGTCTGTGACGGGGTAGGGGTTGCCAACCCTTCTTTGCAGCACTCGTTTCAAGGGGTGAGAGGGAGTTGTTGCTTTGGATCCAGCCGCATGCCAACAAGTATTTCGTGTTGGAGTCATGCGAACTAACGCTGTGGAAAACAATGTCGTCTTGGCTTACTCCAAGGTATTGCAAAGGTCTTGTGGGGTTCAAGATAGGCGTCTCGTTTGGTGAGGAGGATGCGAGATCGTGGATCCTGGTAGTGTCATGAACCGTAACGTCTTCCCTCTCGCTGCTGTTGTCCACGTCGAGAGTTTTGGTGTCGGCGAGGAGTGATGTCTTGTCGTTTACCACAGCAGGCGCTAGAGGAGCGAAATGTGTTAGTGTCCAATACTTTTCGATTCTGCCAGTACTGGCCAGGAAAGGGTAAGACTTACGCATTTTCTCGATGTTTGCCGATTGTGGTTGCGCGTATGTGGTATGTGGGGTTATCACCTTCACCTCACGTCTGGCTTGGATACACTGACTGGTCGGGAGGGATGGAGAGCGGCTCTGGCGAGTATCGTCGAGATACCAAAGGGGAGGTCTCCACATGCTCGAAGCGTTACTTGCGCGTGATGCGGGACGCGACGGTTCGTCGAGGTCATCCCACCAAGTAGCGGCCTCTGGCTCTTCAGACTGCCCCTCGATCTCATCCACTTCTTCGGCGGCGAGTCTGGGGTTGGGAAAAGGAGAAGGGCTTCGATATCGAGGCGAGCCACGAATCTGGCTTGTAGGCCTGCTTCCTGAAGGGGATGAGAAGAGTAGGTTGGTGAACCTGTGAAACTGACGCGTAAACCGAACCTTTCGGCGCTTCACCCATGAGCGCTGTTTGGGTTGAGTGTCAAACATCGTGACTGCTTCTTTTTGGTGATCGCCACAATCCGTCACCCAGCTTGAGCTAGGAATTATAAAAGCAGCTATCATAAAGGAGGGAAGTGTAAAGTAGGTGTAAGTGTCAAGGAATTAGGCGACTGAATATGTTCTCTCGACTCGAAGAACTGACTTTTTGATTAGTTGTACCTTGCAAGGAGAGAGAGAAGAGAGCTACCTAGGTAGGAATGGGAGATGGGTGGGAAGATATAAGATAGTTACTCGACCGAATGAATAAAATAAAACCACGGTTGCCTTGTGGAAGGTGAGTGATGACTGGTTTTAACAGAAATGCGAGGCACAGGAATAAAATTAAAAAAACGACCAATGCCCGATACGGGAGGTCGACGGCGTGCCTGCGTATAGTATAAGTTCGTTTTCGGTAACTCGCAGCCCACCTAAGCACACTTGAAGCACCTCAAGCATTGCAGACTGCTCGAATCTCTTCAAAAACCCAAACCCTGAGGCACCAAAGCTGCGTTTCTGGAGTCGTTCCTTGTGAATCCCACAGCTTGCAGACAGATCCTGTTAGTTACTACCGAAAACGAACGCCCCGAGATTATGCGGTAGGTATACCTTCAATGTCAAATGCTCGAGTCAGGCCCCAGTCTAGAGGCAGCTGCACATGTGGCTGCATGTAAGTTGGTTTATCTCCGGACGAGGAACATATTTAAGGTATGATAGCCTCTTCAACGGTCATCTCGTCATCTTTGCTTTTTATATTGTGTTAGGAAAATATGAACGGGCAGTTTGCTGAGCAACCTCTGAAAGGTGTTCATCCGGCCGGCTGCCCCAGGGGCGCACTGCTCGACGTCAAAGTTGATATTGAAGTAAAATGGAATGCCCTATTCCGCCTGTTCGGTACATGAAGACGCACGTCGGGCGGTGATAAAGTCGGCGGCTTTGGAGTTGGCTGAATGCAAGTCGTCTGCGTACTCTATTTCGTTCAGACCTTCAGTCTGCAACGTTCTTCCTCTCTGGAGTATCCAAGGTGCATACAGCGCTGCACGTCGGTCTATATTTATTTTCCCGAAATTTATATTTTCGACCTGCACGCGTGTGTGACTCCTTCCATGTAGAGGTAGCAGGGAGCCACGTGAGTTCCTCTTGTACCTTCCAATTTACATCCTAAGACCAGCCTGCAGAAGCTCTCACTTTGCACACAGGAATGGATTCATCCGATACGTCGCCATACGTCAGGTACCTCTTCGTTCTTGTTAGAGCCGTACGTCACTCCGCAGCCTTCAATTGTTCATGTGAATGTTGTGCCCGTGTGCACTTCTTCCCGGACCCATTTCCTCCCGCCCAAGATCGTTTTCGGTTTCGGCCTTTATATCAGTTGTTTTCGATCTTGGATGAGATCTTGACCTGGGATTTGATATACCTGATATGCTGAAGGATAGGTAATGGTATTAACCACAGCTAGGTGAATCCGTATTGTGTTGTTACTTACCTATACAGTTTGCAGTACCATGTACCTTACCAAACCTGTCGGTTCTTTGAGGTCCGAGCCAGCCCCCTTGGCCTTGGGTCGACGGTCAGGTACATCGTCTGTAGCAAAGTGAGTATCAAACTTCCCACGGCATGTAAATCTCGGTTTAGGTACTTGTTCGCCCTCATCATTATGACTTAAAAAGAAACCAAAACTTAAATGTCAATGTTTCAGTTGATCAACGATGGAAGTCGTCCTCGTCTGTTACAAAGTCAACTTGAAGATCAGCCCACCCCCATGTTCATGCAGGGCACTTGCATGAATCGCAAATGATTCGTACAGTTCCATGAAGAAGTGCATTTGGGACAAGGTGTTTACAAGTTCTCAACTTGCCAAGGGTGGAAGGGTGGGAGAACTTGGAGAACTCGATAGACACCAGATGTTAGACTGAAGTGAATAAATGTGGTACATTACGTTTGAACGATACAAGATTTGGCAAGCAAGGTACCCCCAACCATCAACCTACATGTTTAGGAAGGATCTAGGATGATAACTGTGAGTGATGACGCCTTCCCGTCAGTAGCGGAATTGGGAGTTGGTTCAACGGCCCGCGGGGGTGGAAACCGCTATGCCGGCCAATGTGGGGCGGACGGCTTGCGTCGGACTTGACCCCACGGAGTTGTTGACGAGCTTGGCGGTCACTTTCACTTATAATTCATACCTCCAAGTTATCATGACTTCATGAGTGAGGCTCACCGTCTGTGATAATCGTGCTTGACACTTTTTCTGCACCAGAAGTTTCACGACAATGGCGCGTTCGTGGCTTGATATCGACCTTTCTAGCGACTTCTCGCTGGCCAACATCCCCTTTGGTATCATCAGCACTCCCGACGACCCCTCACCCCATGTCGGCATAGCCATTGGCACCTACGTCCTTGACCTTAAGGTGTTGGCTTTTCAGATCAGGGCAGAAAACCTATTGCCGTATGGTAGGCAATCCGACCCAGCAGTCTTTGCACAACCTACACTCAATGCCTTCGCGCAGCTTGGGAGATCCGTCCATCGTCATGTCCGAGAAAGAATCCAGGATCTTCTGTCAGAAAACACAACTCGCCCGGATCTCCTAAAGAACAATGCCGAGCTGCGAGAAAAGGCCCTCGTGCCTCAACAAAGAGTACAAATGCACCTTCCGATGACCATCGGCGATTATACCGACTTTTACGCCGGTTATCACCATGCCTACGCCGTAGGTGTCATGTTCCGCGGTCCGCAAAACGCTCTGCAACCAAACTACACTCACTTGCCCGTTGGCTACCATGGAAGAGCCTCCAGCATCGTCGTGTCAGGCACACCAGTGCGTCGGCCCGTCGGCCAGATCCTACTGGACCCCAAAGCAGAGCCCAAGCAGCCAACCGTGGCACCCAGTCGAAGGCTAGACATTGAACTTGAGCTGGGTTGCTTCATCACCAAATCAAACGCCCTGGGCCAGCCAGTCAGCATCGACGAGGCAGAAGAGCACGTGTTTGGTTACGTCCTCTTGAACGACTGGAGCGCGAGAGACATTCAAGCGTGGGAGTACGTCCCGCTCGGCCCGTTCAATGGCAAGAACTTTGCCACGACAATCAGCCCCTGGGTGGTGCTTGCGGATGCGCTAGAGCCGTTTAGGGCCAAGGGAATCGAGAATCCGACTCCGATACAGGAGTATCTCAAGGAGAAGAGGGAGGAAACCGTCTATGATATTCAACTGGAGGTGGACCTAACAAGTAGGTCCCCATTTGCATCAGTTCTTCGAGTTGACATGGGTTGCTAATAGCCAATCCTCCTTTTCAGCTCCGGAAGGCAACACAACCACCGTCACTAAGACGAGCGGAAAGAACCTCATGTGGTCTTTTCCTCAAATGATTGCCCACCATACACTAGGAGGATGCCCGCTGCGACCGGGCGACCTTTTGGGGTCGGGAACAATCAGTGGACCGGAACCAGAACAGAGTGGTAGTCTGCTTGAGTTGAGCGAGGGCGGCAAGCGGGAGATGCAGCTCAATGGCGGCAATGAAACTCGCACGTTCCTGAAGGATGGAGATACCGTCACCCTTCGTGGTTTTTGTGTAGGAAAAGAAGGCGAAAGAGTTGGGTTCGGCGAGTGTACCGGACGGGTGCAAGGCTAGCTGGATTTGGCGTGGACGATCTGAAAATGCACATCTGGCGGTTCTGGTAGTGTAGTTAGGTAATCGGAGCTACACTAGTGTAGACTATACCCCTAGCTCTTCTCCACTTTTAGGAAGACCAGATGCCAAATTAGTAATGCCCATCCAATGTTTCATGGTCAGGATTTGTTCTTGGTCTCAATTACCGTTCCTGAATTGATTGGTGCCCAATCCGTCTCGGACATTAACAAAGAGGTTACTCCGGGTTACCTTAACAGGCTGTAGCGGAGACATTTGGAGGATCATGGCCCCATCTGTTCCCCGGCTGGTCCAAAGAGACTTGATCACGTGCATTAATTGTTAGTAATCCTGTACCTCTAGCAGAAACCCTTTCCCGCTTACAGCAAACCAGATACCTGCAACATTTCATTAACAGGACTGGCCGTTGTCTTTGTCGC
>HF970628.1:52128-63241 GCA_000604205.2 Neurospora africana FGSC 1740
CGCCGAAACGTTCAGGATTGCCGACATCATAAATAAGGTAGGTACCAAGATCAAGACTACCGACAAGGCTGACAGCGGCAACCAAGGACCAGGAGTCGCCAAGTGACAACCATGTAATGGCCGAGTTGTTACAGTACCCAACCAAGAGGGGAACTTGAAGATGTTGTCACAATTCAATACCCTGTTAGGAAAGCACAAATATAGAGGTATGTGCTTCTGACAATTATTCTAAGTCCACGATGGACAGCTCCTCTGCCTCTAATCTCACAGTCCCTAACCGAGGATTTACATACACTTGATCTAGAAAACCGCGACCATGGCACTAGCAAAACGATTTTGCAACTCATGGATGCCCGGTCGGCGATTATCGGAGGCAGACCTCTTTGATGGCTTTGTAACACATACATGTAGGAAGAGCCCGAATGGGACTACCGCCTATTCAAAAATGGGGTTACAGGTAAGGCGAGTAGGTACATTGAGAATTGTTAGGACATTTGCCAGTCCACGCAATGTACGAGACAAAGGATGGAGAATCGGCCATGTTTGGGACATCCACCTTTGAATCTTCTGCCTTTGAGTAGTCCTCCTTTGTGTCGTCTGACTTTGAGTTTTCCGCTTTTGGTTGTCCGCCTTTGACTCGTCCACCTTTGTCGCCGGCCTTTGTGTTGTCTACCTTCGAGTCGCCTTCAAGTCGCATCTTTGAGTCTTTGCCGAGGGACCTATCTATCCCCTTACCACACTTCAAGACATATATAAACTCTATTGATGGTGAGCATAGTAGGTTGATACCTCTATTATCCAAATCTCGCCAATTCTTCAACATTGCAAATTATCTTCCCTTCACCTGTTAGCCTATAATCACGATGCCTAAAAGGTCACTCGCTTCCGCCCGTGGGGCGCACTCGGACAAGGACGCTCTTAAAGCCCAGGGGATCAACCCCAACAAGCGTCTTGCAGGGATGAATATTCGTACCGTGCCGCGAAGGATGACCGCGCAGACCGAATCTTCAGGTCCCGGGGAGGAAGCCGAGGAGGACCCCGAAGAGGAACCGGAAGAGGAACCAGCAGCCAAGAAGCGCAATGTGACAAAAGCGGTGGGCGGGAAGAGGAAGAGGGCATCAGACGACGATGACGAGCAGGCCGAAGAGGAGGCCGAGGAGAACGAGCCCAATGAAAGACCTAAAAAGAAAGCGAAACCCGCCGCCAACAAAAAGGCTGGCAAGGGCAAGTCTCCGAAGAAGAACAACAAGAAGAAAGTATCAAACAAGGCCAAGGAGCCCGAAGAGCAACCAAACATATTTTATGAAGTTCGGGACATTCTGGGGCAGCGGACTACTACAGAAGGCGTACTCCAATACCTTGTCGACTGGGAAAGCGACAAGGATACTGGTCAGAGATGGGATCCAACTTGGGTAAGTGTCCCAACACCCTGTTCTGTTTTGTTCTCATATGCAGTGCACTAATCACCATCGCGTGTACAGGAGCCGGCCGAAAATGTTGTGGACACATCACCAGAGATAATGGCTGAATGGGAAGAGAGAAGGGCCCAGAGGGCGAGAGTTGAAGAAGAAGTCAGCGGCGAGGCCGTAGACCCTGATGACATCGAAGTGGAGGATGTGCCCGAAGAGGAGATGCCTGAGGAGGAGGAGCGCAGAGAAATCGTCTGTGGTAGGAGGAGGGCGGGACCGAAGCCGAAGATGACGCCGAAGTATCCCGGGAAGAAGCTTGTAGCTATGACTGCTCCTAAGTAAGGTATGTCCATGATGGGCCCCTTTTACCTGTACCTCTAATATTCCAATTCGTGACCAAAAGTTCAACATATCCAGGAAGTACAAGAATGACGCCTTTTGAAAATGTCCAACCATACAGGAAGTTCAGGTGGTTGTGACGCGATCCAGCTTGCCTTTGTCTGACCCCAAGTCACCCGACCGGCAATTTCTTTGTTCGATGGTGAAAGCGGAATGTTTGAAAAGCTTTTTACGGAATTGGAATGGGACAGGAGCATAGATATTAGACTCGGAGGTAATGCGGTAACATTCGGATTGTTAGCTCATGTGTGTACCGGCAACGGAATGTAGTACTCAACAGAGAAAGGGGAATAACTAGGTAAACGTTTGGAATTATGACGAGGAGTGGAATGGTACTCCATGTGTGTTTGTAGCAACATCTCATAGAAAACCACTTGCAAATCATGTTCAATTACACATCTATTTGAAATCACTAGGTAGGAACCGCGGTTAAATCTAGATGGAACATAATCTGCATTGTTGGAGGAGAAATCATAAGTGTCTTGACTCATCAGGCGCACAGTTTGAACTTGGTGCGTGAGTTTGCGGCATCAGAGTCATAGAACCGGTAATTATCGGTATCCCTTGACTCAAACTTCAAATTGTATATATCTCTATGAATGGTAACCCTGCGCTGCGTTACCTAGAGGTACCGTGCTTCTTATCTACGGCTTCACGTCGTTCTGACATAGAAGTTATCAAGAAGGGATAAGAACGTCTATTTACAGCTTTAGTGGTCTGGT
Source organism: Neurospora africana FGSC 1740 (assembly GCA_000604205.2). NCBI lineage: Eukaryota > Fungi > Ascomycota > Sordariomycetes > Sordariales > Sordariaceae > Neurospora > Neurospora africana. The sequence goes on from HF970628.1 coordinate 54,659, forward strand.
AATCAGCCTATAGTCCGTACCGCGTGGGCGTGTCAGACTGATCGCGATCAGTAATCCAAAATCCACGGACCGCATACCATCAGGAGACACTCGTAAATTATTTCACAGTCTGTTTTTCTCAGCGCATGACAACTATAGGCCTTGTTGATTCAACTACAAATTTGCTGTTCTGGGCGTCTAGCTTCCTGCAAAGAGCAAACCTTCATCCCAGCAAAACAACCTCAACCCAATAAATGGGATCGACAAACCTTGTTCGACACTGAGAGTGAAGTAATAGGAAAAACCTAGCTTACTTACCTACTCTACCTGATCTGTACATGAAGAATTGATCTGCTTACCTCTATTCGCGTTCACTAGTGTAGTCCCGTTCTTGGTGTAAACGAAGGACGTACCGAGATTGGGCGTAACTTTGCGACCTTCAACCTTAAACCTTCACTACCTATCCACCCTAGATCGCTTGCAACCTTGGAGGCTCCCTCCATAGTATTTAGAGCGCATCCCATCATTCTAGAATTATTTTGATTCTGCCACAAACAACATCTTCCACCCCAGTCCCAAACAAACTGGACACTATCTTCAAAGGAAACATTCTATATCTCCAGCAGTGTCCCGAACAAACAACCCAAGACTTTCAATGTATGTTACCCACCTACCACCGTATACTAGTATGAGCTAACGTATATAATCTCTAGCAAGCCCTTCCAGCAAAATGATCCCCACTAAGAAGACGATCAAAGGTTTGCGCGCTTCCATTCGCAACCCTAAGACCGAGAAGGCCGCGGTCAAATCGACGAGACCCTTGGTCGCAATGACTGCCCCTGCGCCCTCCTCGTCCTCGTCTCCATCGTCGTCCAGGGCCGAGACAACCAACAACAGCGTTGCAGTTGATTCTGCCTCCGACCATGACAGCGCCACCGCTGTTAAACAGAACGCTTCATCGAAAGACGTTAACAAATGGAAGTCCAACTCTGGCAGTGCCAAGCGTTGGCGCCTCGCCCAGCGACGTCTGGCCGAGCAGGCTGCGCAGAAAGAAGTCGAGCGTCAGACTCCAGAGGAGGCCGCTTGCGCGGCATCGGTGAGACAAGCTAGACAGAATAGATCTGCCGAGGGCCATCTACGGGTAAGTAATGGAAGCCACAGTTACGTTATCCTACCTTATCTCAATGGAGACGACTAACGTTCGCTGATAATCCGTAGGAGATGGTTGAATTTTGGAAGACAAGGCCAGGAGTCAAGGCCAAGGTCATAAATATGAAAGACATCTGAGTCAGCGGTGGAGTTAGGTAGATATAGTTGTGTGTCATATGAGGGAGGAAGACAAGCAATCTGGAGCTGGGAAACACTATGGTCTCTTCTAAAGAGAGGGGTCTGAACAGAAAACCAACCTTACCTGATACTGGTATCACCTCACCATTTTGTAAACGGGTATGGAATTGGAGTTGAAAGGTTAACCATATCTGAATATAGTTCCGATACTGCTTGGACACTGTGCGCTTCTGCCTCGTGGCTTCTTCTAGGACTTTAATCCCTTCCTGATTTGGTGACAGGAGACCTGGGAGGTTCGCACCATTCACCTGGGTTGCAAAGATTCACGAATTGGATTCTCGCCAGTGATCATTGAATCCCTTCACTGGTCACCGTCGGTGAATTGCGACCTTGGCGCTTCCCAATTTCGTAGGTATTTAAAGGCTCGTAATCGGCTCGTAATTCACCACTTGAAACTTCTTCCTTTGCTTCCAAAACATACACCTAGAGGTACTCCTACATTTTTCAATCCACAGAAAGTCGTCCACTCCGAAACACCCTACTTCACTTTTCAGCTTCAATGTATGCAGCGCATCCATCACCACCTTATATAATGACTGCCACTTACTCAATTACCCTTCCTCTAGCAACGTCCTTTCGAAAATGGACAAGAAAAGCGTCAAAGACGTCCCCGCATCTACCGCCGCCCGCCCCGTCGAGAAGGTGGCATCCGCCAACAACATGCCCAAAGTAGACAACTCGCGCCGTGCGCTTGAGATTTTCTGTGATCAGATGCTCTTGAAGACGCGCGAGGCGCAGGATGCGCTTGAGATTGTTAATAAGCAACTGCTATTGATGGATGCGAGACGCTCAAGATGCGCAGGAGAAAATTGGTTCCTAGGTACGTACCTTATCAGAGACGTTGGAGGTAATTTCCGTTGGATTATATTCTGGCCTGAAGAACTTGGGATATATAGGAGAAACTGGTGGAAAGTCGCAAGAGCCGTTGTGTTATTGCCAGGCGGGTTTGCTTATAAAATAGACCTGGTTTGTCTATAGTTTTTTTTTTGAAGGCATTAGTACCTTGATGGTTTTCTTCTAAAACAAAGGGTTGAAAGTCCAAAGAGATTTTACTTGCCTTAATTGTTCGCCTAAGAGGTATGGCGCCAACACCAGACTGAGTTCATACCTACCTACCTCTGCCTTCGTATGATCCTTCCGTAACCGTGGTTCTTTCCAATTGGAAGTACGAAGGGTACCGCCAAGGTAGGTACCTGTAGGTATGAACACCGGATCTCCTCGACCCAGCTCTAGCGACGTCGACCAAGAATGCGTCAATGGTTCCCCCTTCGCTAGAGGTATCGGTCGATTTTTTCCACGCATGTTTGGTGTAACCCTTGATTGCCTTCATTGCCTACCTACTCACCCTGGGTGACTTGCGGCCTCAGGATTTTATCCCTAAGCTAGAACCATGAACATCCCGCAAAAGTTAGTACATTCTTCTCCGAACATTTTCTTCCATAAAATCTTCCTCCCCGCGCCGCACCCCCTCAACAAAGTTTCAACTTCTACAACGTACGTAAAGTAAACCATCCACTCACTCAAATCTCACCATATACCTTTGTTTACTCTACGTCAGGCGAAAATAATTTGACAAGATGCCGGCCAAGGAGACATGCGACCATCCTTCCAAGACCGCCAAAGATGGCGAAAACGCGACTACCCCCAACATTACCCCCAACATGTCATATGTCGCCAGCCCGAAGGTCACTTTGACGCCGCGTGCTTTAGAAGTCCTTCGGAAGCAGATCCTCGCGAGGGTTCTGAGGGAGGTCAAGAAGGGGGAGGCCGCTTCCCAGACCAAGGAGAAGAAAGCTTCTGGCGCGAAGAAGTAATGACGCGGTCGTCGCTTCCACTTGTAATCGCCCACAGCCAAGGTGAGATATCTTTATTTCACTGTTCAAGCAAGTTGTTGACCGCTAACTTGTGTGGTAGAAGGAATCGGCTCAACCCGCTATGGCTGGAGATGTTTTCTCAGCACAGCACGACTCGCCATCGGTGGTATACCATAAACTTCAGGTGTGGTTCAAGTGAAAGCCACGAACATGAATAGGGCAAGGATTTTGGAAAGGTTGATGGAAGGCGAGATATTGGAGGCACATTAGCATAGTTCTAGTGCAAGCGGAGGGGTGAAAGCCAAAGGACGATCTTACCTGACCATAACATGAACCTGAACATCAAGTGATGCCCCCTAGTACACTTTTCCCCAAAGTTACGTACCTAGAGGTATCTATCGCCCATCCATCACCGTATAAAACGACTACCACTTAGGTATTCACCGTGCCTCTACCACCATTCTCCAAGCAAGATGGCCAAAAGCAGTCTCAAGGCCATCGGCACTTTTATTTCGTGGCTTTCCCCGGAACCTTGAAGGGTGTCAAATCACCTTCAGGTTTGGAAGTAGGGACAGGTTCTGAGCATTCCCCGACGTCCCAAATGTCTACAACCTTGGAAACTTAACCCGCCGGCAGTGAACCATGCATAAGGTACACGTACCTTCACTGCCGCTTACCCTTTCACTTCCGGTCAATTTTATTGCGGCCTCGAAGCGTCCCTCTTCCATACCTAGTAGGTATTTAAATCCCATCCAGTACTCCCAGCTTTCAATGTTTTGAACTTCCTGTCCGAACCAGATCACCATCTACCACTTTCTCGATCGATAGCACCAGACGTCGCCCACCCCACACACACCGCCACAAACCTCAACTTCTCAATTCTACGTGGCCCATCTACAACCATATATAACAACTACCGCTTATCTACCACTACTCTATCTCTAGTACCCTCCTTAAAATCATAATGGAACACAACAAAGTGCCCCCGAAGAGACTCGCGCGGCCAGTACGTCCCCCGCCCAAGCCGCTGCTGTGAACAATAGTAAGGCGCAATCACATCAATGATAATGAGTAGTCCAAGCTAACAAGTAGAAAGTTGGTAACCTTTTTGTTAAAGAGGTCGAGGGCAGATTGTCTCGCTACGCTTTGGAAACCATTGCGAAAGAAGTCTTGCTTGAGGCTAAGAAGGCCCATAAAGAGGCAACTGAGGACAAAGCGACGGAGAAAGCTTGAGGCGTCGTGAAGGGCTAAACAGGAATCTAAGGGTCACCCGGAAGATCGGACAAGTCAAGGCGCTTAGGGATTAAAAAAAAGCGAATCCAACTGCACTTGCGTAGGTAGAGTATATAAGTTCGACCCTCAGAGATGCGTGAAACACTGTGATACCATGAATACTTGACCAGAAAGATAAACGAAATGAACAACTGCTCGACAGAGTTATCAGGGGGTAATCGTTCAAACTGTAAGCCACTCTGCTTTATATAGTATAATATTTCAAGAACGAACTGAACCGCTAAGTGTTTATCCAATACGCCAAAAACGACTTCCGCCGCCACCGATGCCGAGATCCGTTCCAACACCATTTGTATTTGTGACATGAATCGTATGACATTGCTCATGAAATTCCAAAATCACCATCATAAAGAAGGGAGCGTATAAGCCGGGTATCCAAAAGGATTTGAAAGAGAGAGCGCACCAAAGTCTAGAGGTAGCCAGAATGAACAACGCCTGGCGTCAAGCTACTAGCTGGCCGCTTCTTCATCTCAAGTCAACGTAGCCAACATGGCCTTCACCAACCTCGGCGGAGGACCTGTTGAAGCAAAAAAGTCAGCGTCTCTGTTCGTAATCATTCCACAACCCAAGAAATCACACATGACAAACGCACCGCAAGTGACGCTTTATCGGCGATTCCTCGGCACACTGATAGACAGCCTACCTCTCTTATCCTTCTCAAGCCTCACGCCCTTAGTGGGCTCCTCGATCTTCTCGACTTCTTCCTCAAGCAGGACCAGCTCGCCGGTGGATAGGCGCTCGGCCCTGACGATATCGCCTCTGCTGCCATGTCGTTCCTTGCGGGCCAGTTGTCTCTCGAGGCGGCTGATCTCGGACCGAATACTCTCTGATTCGTACGAACGGCGGCGGCTACGGCTCCGACGGCTTCGACTGCGATGGCGACTGCGATGGCGACTACGATGGCGACTACGGCTTCGACTCATGCTATGACTTTTATCGAGAATCATCAACTCTTGGGAAATTTCTTCTGGATGAGCGACGTGGACAACTTGGGGCGCGTGTACATGTCCCCGTGGTGTGACAGTTGCGGTAGAGCAGGTAGAGCATGTGGTACCAGTCGTGTAGGTCGAGTCGGTCCAAGAGGAGGCGCTATCCCATGAGCTGTAGGAGGAAGCCCGGGAAGGAGAGACGTCGCGGACCTGTACAGTCTTTGCGAAGTCGACTTGTTGAGTATGTACGGGCGGAGCCGCGTCTACCATCACTGGCTGTGTATATGTGGCTTGAACAGGCGAGTGGGTGTGTACGGTGGTAGTATGAACATGCGGGTGAGCATGAGTAGTGGTTTGAGTGTAGTGTGTTGTATGATGTGGTGGCCCTGGAATAGCTGTGTCGGTGTATTCGATGATCTCCGTGCGACTTTCTTCGCGCTCCTCAATGATATCGCCGGCACTCGAGCGCGAGGCTTGGATTTCAAGTTCAGCTAGATCTGCGTTAGCCTGAAGTCGATACTGACTGGAAAGTGGACACTCACCCTTCTTGTACTCGTCGCTCATCTTGAGCAGATGATCGATATGCTCTTGACCAAGAGCCTTCTGGATAATGGTAGTAGTTCCCTTAGACGAAAATGTTAGCGAGGAGGTTGTGCCAGCTAAAACAGGATCATCAACGAACCTCCTCGACAAATGGATATCCACTTTCAATGAGGGCCCGTCTCGAGAGTAAGCGAGAGGGGATTCTTGTCTTTCCCTTCTTCGGATACTCGCTCTTGCTTGTGATGGTGGTACCGCCGCTGCTACTCGAAGAGCTGCTAGTGCTTGATGCCACCGATCTGCTTCGGCGGCTGCTTCGATGGCTGCGACTGGTAGCACGCGAAGTACGCGAGTCCCTGCTCCGGTCTCTCCGGCTCCGCCTTGCGTGGATAATTTCCTTCTCGATCTCGCGCTCGCGGACCTTTTCTCCCCCTTGGAACGCATGGAACTCTTCGTCACCATATCGATAAGGATCCGAAACTTGAATATCTCGGAAGTAGTCGTGCTCGGCATAAACTCTTGGAGGAGGCAGAGCCTTGTGCCTGGGCAATGGGATAGGTACATTGGGAGGAATGCGGTAGTCGGACCTTCTGGCAGGCGGGCCATACTCTTCGCGGTCGTAGAAGCCCTTGGACTTTCGGTCGTATGTATCGACACTGGAAGTACGTCTCATCATCCTAGCAGTAGGGCGTCTTGGGGGAGATGGGCTGCGGAATCTTTCTCTTTCGGGAGATGGCCTTCGGCGGGTGAAGGAGCTTGCGGAAGGAGACGGTCGTCGGCGCATGGTAGAGGGAGGGCGGGGAGTCTCCATATCGTCGTACATTACACGGCGCCGTTCACGGATAAGGAGTTCATCGTCATCCTCCTCGTCAATATGTGGGTGACGAACTCGGCGGTCGTGCATGAAGCGTTCATCGACGGAGTGTTCCCTTGGCGGAGGCACACGGCGGCTCTGGCGGAAGTAGTCATCATCATCGTCTGGGTTGCGAGTCCGGATGGGAAGGGCTTCAAATCGATCGCGATCAGGGCCGCGGCTAGCGTGACGCTCAAGGGTCATATTATGCCCTTCATCAAAGAAGCGATCTCTGTCCCATCGTACAGAGCGATCGGGACCTGGAGCGGTCCGACCCAAGTCGGGGTACGAGGCTCGACCAGCCATGGCAGGGGTCGGGTAAGATATATTGATTCTTGCAGGTGATTCCTTCGCTAGAGTACGACTACTCGACCCTGGAGTAGAGCGAGGCAAAGACGATGGGATCGTGATATGCGAAAAGATAGAGCAGTTGGGTGGATATATTGATGGAAATCGGCCAGCGTTGAATGGCAGTGTCGGGTGTTCCTGGGGGATCTGTCTGGTTTTGGTCGAATTGGGTGACAACCAGCGGCTAAGCGAGGACTTGAAGAGATGGGACGAAGTTCAAGTTTGGACGAACGATGTCCAAGATGTTGGTCCTATGACGACAGTCGCATCAAGCGGTGGGGACAGCGTAGTAGGGTCTTGCTTTGGGGTTCCGTGACTGGTCACTTCCTCACTGGCACGCCCCGCTTTGGCAACTTGCAAGGGACGCTGTGCCACTGTTTCAAAATATTAAAAGAGTCCAGTGTCAGTTGGGTCGATGTTTGACTGAAAAGAGTGGGAGAAATTATGGCTTGGGAAGTTTACGGTTGAGAATTGCCGTGCTGTTATAAAAGGCAGCATGATACAAATGTTGACGGTAGTGTACTTGGTGCCCAGAACACGATGGAATCTTCGTAGTGTACAGTCACAGCTTCCATACCGAAATGTGCCATGCGCCAAGATTATCGCCAGTTCACGATACGACTTCATTCAATCCCGGAAAGGGTCCTCTCTAGCGCTGAAGATGGGGCAAGCTCACGGGAGGGGAACACAAGGTTGACATCCAGGCAGTCCAGGCTATTCCGACGTGGAGGGTTTTCAAGCGTACGAAGCAGCCATCCGCGTTTCGGCTGTTACGGAACAAACTCTTTCCCTCTTCAAGCAAGAGAAACACAATGCAGCTTGTCCGGATTGTTGCATTGCTCAGCATCAACCTTATTTTCTACCCTTGTTATGAATCACGGCCAAGGTGGACTTTGGTGTTACCGATGTTGTATGTTGTTGATAGTTGTCGTTAGTGAGGGTGTTTGGCGAAAGTGATGCTTACTAACAAACACTAGCACTTGCACCGCATCCCAACACTAGACAGGGAGCTTCCATGCCTGAACTCTTCAAACCACAACCTCCTGCTCCTATCACTTATCCATAACCTCCGGAGCGATCCATTTGTCCCCTTATTCGGAGGGCATTCCGGAGCCGCAGAGAATGTCTCACTCGGAATCGGGCATATCCGACCCTTGAGCAGCAGCTTGGCGAACAAAAAAGCCAGCAAGCCGAAGGCATCTCGACGCGAATGGGGACAAGATTCCTCTTCTTTCAAACCTCCAATCGAACTTATTCCATCGGCCTTTTCCTCATATTCACCGTTAGTTACTACGAACAACTTCAGGTTTCCCGTTCTCCCTTTTTCTCCTCCGCGCTTGTTGGTGCCAGCCAGGTGAGAAAATTAGTCCGCCGAAATATAGCTAGGGCTACTAGCTGCGATATGTACGATGACGTCGTTGTCGTCCGCTTTTTTTTTATTTTTTATTTTTTTTTAATATTTTCCAGCCCAACGCCGGAC
>HF970628.1:88072-101901 GCA_000604205.2 Neurospora africana FGSC 1740
AGCCCCGCACTTCCGCAGGCCATCAACAACTTCAAAGTGACACCTTGGACACTCCGAACGACTGTGGTAATGCGGACTTCTTTGCCAGTCGTGGAAATTGTATTCATAGCAGGAAATAGTTCGGATTGTGTTCCGGGTACGTAAAGTCATCCTATGCCGTACTTATCCATCAAGGGAGCAGCAAACCGTCCAGCCTTTGACCAAAGAATATGTTTCATCAGACGTGAATAGCGTCACCAAGCTGATCTTATCTGTGGACAATTTCGCCAACCCACGTGCTGCAACCGATGTCGAAAAGTTTCCCAATTCGGAGTTTATCTGCCATCCGACCAGACTGCAAGGAACGCCCAGAGCCAACCCAATCCGGATTAGCCGACCGAGGCCTTCGAACACCGACGATGCCCGGGTTGTGCTTTGTATACCTTCTTTGGATAGGTACAATATGACAGGAACTGTGGCCTTTTGACCTTTCTGGTTCAAGGCCGAGTTCGGACAATACCACGGAGTCAAAGATCATACCACGGAGTACGCGGTTGATGATTGTCGGTCACCAAAAGAGGCAGCTTCTTTGAAATCGAGTTCACTGCGTACTATATTTCGTATGCAGAGGTTGATGTGAGATTTCCCTTCCAAGATGTTCCATACCTAATTGACTATATTTTGTACCAGTCTCAAACCTGCGCGTTCCCTTTCACCTCGACAATACTTGACCAAGACGACACACCAGAAGGACAGACAACAGAACAATTCCCATCCCACGGCGATAACTTCAACTCGACCCGTTCCAATACCTACAGTCCAATACTAGTTTGTTTAGGTATTAACTCAAGGCCTCTGGTCAACTTCCCTAGGCCTTTTTATATCTAATTAATTCGTTCCGTTCTTTGATTAAAGCGTGATCTTGCTTTGAATATGCCATTTCTGATAGCCAATATGTTCTAATTATATTGAATCCTGTTAATGCCTTTGTGATCCGTACTCAGCCATTCAACTTGTCCTTGGGAAGTTTGGCATAATTCAGGATAGATCTCGTCCGGTACCTATACCAGAAGTACCAAGCTAACAAACCAACCAGCATTGGACTGTACCTCTACAGATATTCTCAAACTTGAGTCTCCTCCCATCCTAAACCCCTTCGTACCACCGGCCTCTCAGCTCCCTTGACAAACAAACAGGATACTGGCCACGAGAAGTTGCGTGCCGAGTATCCATTTTGTTTCTGTGCGTCCAAAACCATCGATAGGCCATTGTCTGCCGACAACATACTCCCAAATGTCGTCTGCCGCACCGTACAATAGTACTGAACCAAACCAAGTACTACTAGAACAGCTGCGTACACCACGGAATAGGCCCATGTGGGCAGATCCCCGGTCCGTATTACTGTATCCGGACCCTGTCGTGATCCGGTGTGATGGCCGTAGGAGAATTCGTCGACATATCAATCATGAATGGGGAGATTGAGGCCATTGTTCTTGTTACTGTCGACTCCCAGTCGGCGTTCCGTACAAGATCCAGAAGTAGCGGCGAGGGCGAAGGGAGGAAACGCGTGTGGAACAGGATCTGGTTGCGGTCGACGGCGGCTGGGATGGAGGTACTGGTGCCGGAGCCCGAACCGTCGTGGAGAGAAGCGAGAGAAGCGGTGGACGGGTGCCAGTGATAATTAACAACTCGGTGGGCCGATGATACGGTACCTAGTCTGACGTCCGATGCGTGAATCACGAATGTAGTGATCGATACCCTACTAAGCCTTAATGGCGAATCGAGAGGTCTGGGTTAGATGGCTATTGAAGTGGGTAATATGAGGGGAACTTACGAGGGTCCAAAATTGGTTGCTTACTGGAAGAAGAATCCACGGGAGGGAGGCAGGGCGGTCTGGAATAAATATGTCAGAGTAGGCAGTGGTGGATGGCAGCTACCGATGGGCGATGGTTGATGTTTCCTATGTTAGTGTCGAGAAGTAGTGGTGGGATTCTAAGAAGAAAGTAGGACAGACCGACATGAGAAAGAACAGCCTGATATAAACCCCTCTCATTCCTGTGATACGTGGCCCTTCCTGCAACGAGCGGCCTCACGTTCTTTCCGCTGGGCTATAACGCATTTCCACCTTATACAGCAGGTCCGGAGGTTTGAAGAGCAAAGCTCGGGGCATGGGCGGTTAGAAAGCACCAGGCAGGTGTTTTTCGAATCATTAGTGGCGACCAGGTTCGATCCAGAAAGAGCCCACCGTGACGGCACTGTGAGTACCTCTAGGTACCTTATGAAACCGAGTCTGATCGCAAAGCCAGCGTAAGAAAAGAACGACATATGGCCCTTAAAGTTTTCTCCAATGGTAAGGTATGGAACGAACAGCTCACGATTTTGGGTGCCTCTCCAGCGACTTCAGACGGGACCTTTCCCAACAAAACCGAGTCGCCGCTCCTGGCCTCGAGCCTACCCGCCCTCGAACCTGCCTGCCTGCCCTCGCATCGAAGGGCAACCTGGCCCGGACAACCACTTCGGACGACAGACTGAGCCCGCTCGCTGCCTGCCGTAGCCCCTAAGCCCCGAGTCCCGACTAGAGCTCCAGGGCAGCAGACCTGGACCTGGACCTTATAAGCTCATCCCAAGCCGCTCTTTCCCGTGGTCCGTTGGTGTAATGGGTAGCACACTCCCTTAATTTCTTCCGCGACTCTTTTCTAATAGCGGAGGGGAAGGTACCGGTTCAACTCAGGTGCGGATCACTTTTTTTTTACATTTTTTTGATTTTGGGGAAAACTCTACTTCCTTCGCTGCTTTTCCTTTTGTTAATCTACCTTCACCATGGAAGTATACAAAGGTGCGGTCGCCTTTACCTCTTTATTTGCATTGGCTGCATGGTTTCGTGTCAAGGTCATTAGGGCAAAAAAAACAAAAACAAAAAAAAAAAAGAAGAAGAAAACACTCGGAGATGGCTACAGACGTCGATATCGAAATGACATGCGCTCAAAGAAACACTCTTACGGACCAGCATTCATTGAGGGATCATACTCGACGCCATATGTCCTTGCTAGACTTCGGACATTATACATTTAGAAACGTGTAGTGCTTAGTTGTATGAACCTAGAGATAGATACTGTGTATTCCCTTCTTTTCCTTTGAGTTTGTTTACGACATATGCTCGAAGCGGCCTCGTTGCTCTCGAGAACTGGTGAGCGAAGTTCTCACCAAAATTCCTCCATAAGTCGTTGATCGAGGTCAATTCACCTAGAGGTACTCTAACCCCTAACTGGATGTTTGAGGTGAGTAATCGTAGTTCCACAACATCACTGCCTCTCAAGATGTTGTGCAATGCGAATAGGGCTCGTAGCACGTATTGTGTAACACTGGAGCACCTCTAGAGGGAATATAAGTTACTAAAGCCGTAAGCCTCAACGATTGGAATTGGGTCCTATTTTGGATGTCCCTACCCCTGTTCATCCTTGTGGTCAAAGAGAAATTGACGAGGAGACTCGGTTCAGGCCATAAGTTCATAAACCCCAGACTCTCTCAGGCCAGAATTCGGAAGTCAACAGCTGTGCTAATTGATTGAAGATTCTGTTTCGATGTTAACATCATATGTTGGATTGTTATCGCTCATTCCCTCAATGAGTGTCGCAACCCGCATCATTGAGCCCCATCGTCAAAAAAGGATCCGACGGCTGAAGCAAAGAGACCATGCATACCTCTACCTAGTGTGCACTATCCAAAACGGTGTACCTCTCGCCCATTATTCCTTCACATGCCACACTAGATACGAGTAGCACAAAAGCAGTAAGCACTTTGACACCGCACTCTCAGTTGTAGAGGTACATAGCTATGTCGCAATACCTTATCGTGCCGCGCCCAAAGTTCCATCACATCCGAAAATCTCTCATCCCACGCTCGCTACTAATACCTATCTCCCGTTACGGTATGGCTATTGGTCAATATACCCCCCTATTGGGTGAGATCAATAAAGTGCCATGCAGAAGGATCTCGCTTGGCAAATAGGTACCTCCGAGCCCCGGCATGAGATTCTGCTAGGGTGCATGTATCCCGCGCCCTTGTCATGCAAAAATGGTGATTGTGGTAATGGTGGGAGTCATCACGGAGTGTCAGTACCTGAAGAAAAAGAGACCGAGAGGTTTTTGCGAGAACGCAAAGGTTGATGGAAGCATGTGTAGCACATTATACTTGAACTGGTATCGTCGTTATCAAAATGTTGGTTGAGCAGCATCATCTGCTTGGGTATTCATCTCATAATCATAGAGGTAATCATCCATTCCATCCTTGTGTGCCCTTCAGTTCGGATCTCGGATATCATTAGCCGCTGTGCAGCATAAGCCGAATCCTCCAAACGGGGCACCCAGTCCCTTTCCAAACATTCCCTTGTCATGAACCGGCACCTTAAGGCTTCCACCGGAAACCAGGGTGCTTGTAATCCAGATCCTGGATTTCCTGCTGCGACATGCCCGCCAGCTCCTCCTCGGCGTTACGCAGCTTGCGCTTGGCGTTATCCCTCTTCATCCAGATAAGCAGGCAAAGGGCAATGATGAGGGTACCGCCGGACGCAGCAAGGTTGATGCCGTTGCCGATGTGGTAGTTGGGAGCGTCGGAGGGGAGGAAACTCCAGGTAGCGATGAGACCACCAATGTTGCCGACCATGACTAAAGTCAGGAAGTAAAACGGTTAGCTTTCCAATCTAAGAAGAGGAATGGAGAGGGAGTGTCATGTGGGAGCTTACCATTGTAAGCGATAGCGCTACTCCTTGCAGTATCGGAGACGACGTTGGCGCTGACTTGGGAGTTGGTCAAGGGACCAGCGGCAAAGACGGAAGTGCTGACGAGGAAAGCGGCGCCGTATCGGATGTGTGCGTTTTCGGTAGCCAGAAACATGATGTAACCCACCATGACAAGTGGGCAACAGGCAATGATGACGATCTGGCGGCGATCAAGCCGGCGGCTGATGAGAGGCATGAGGACGGTGAAGAAGCCGCCGACAATGTAAGGCGGGACGGTTAACAGCTGCTTCTGAATAATGCCCTTGGTCGGGTAGATCGTAGCGACGATGGTAGGGGCGAAGAATGCGAGACCTTGGACGGTGATATTGTTGAGGAGGAAGGCGAGGCCGGTAAAGAAGACGACGGGATTGAAGATACCGCGCTTGAGCTTCTTGGCGTCCATCTTGTCAATGATCTCGGTTTGACCAATACGCTCCGACTTTACACGGGCAATTGCCAGGTCCTTCTCCTCCTGGGTGAGCCATTTGGCGGTCGCAGGGTGGTCGGTGAGGGTAAGGAAACTGATGAGGGACAGCCCAACAGTAATGATGCCCTCAATACCGAAGATCATTCTCCATCCATGAAGACTGCCGAAGTGGTCGAGTTTGAGAATGCCAGACGCCAAGAGGCCACCGAAAGCGCCGGCCAGAGGAGACATGACGATGTACAGCGATAGACGTAGAGTGAGCTCGGATCGACGGTACCAACGGGAAAGATAATAGGCAATTCCGGGCATCATGCCAGCCTCGAAAACCCCAAGAAGGAAACGAACACCGCAAGCCTGAGAGAAGTTATTGACGAATGCCATGCAGACGGACATGATTCCAAAACCAAGCGAGGTCAGAGGGAGAAACCATCCTGGGCCCATCCATTTGCAACATATGTTTGCTGGAATCTCGAAGAGGATGTAGCCGACGTAGAAGATCGATAGCAGGGCATTGTAGTCGTATCCATGTAGGTCGAGATCCTTCTCTAACGTGTCTAGCCTCGCGTTTCCTAGAGTCGAGTCTCGTAAGTCATATGACCTCGGTCATTCCTGTTAGTGTTCTCATTGCTCACCAATATTGGCTCTGTCAATGAAGCAGAATAGGTAAAGAATCGCTACCGTCGGGACGACATAGAGATCGATTTTTCTTCGGAGTTTGCTCTCGGCTACTGGATCGAGTTTAACAAGGGGATTGCCGTGACTGTTGAGTGAAGGTCAGCCCACGGGTCGCCCTATCGGAAGAATAAAAATGATGCACAAGTATGGACCGGAGTAAGCGACTTACATGTCAGTTGCGGCCTGGCCCCGTTCGGCACGGTAGTGTGCCCCTGGAGCAATTTCGAATTGGCCTTCCTTTGTAGTGTCCGACTCGGACAAAGACTGCCTCCTCTTCTCCGAGGTCACCGTTTCCGACACTTCGCCGGCCATTGTGACTTGTCGATATGGTGTCGAGGAGGAGAATCCGGTTCTACTATTAGAAAAGAACGACCGGTAGACTGATGGATGTAAAGTGTGACAGTCAGCGGCGGCTTTGTGTGAGCGAGGTCGGTGGTGGATGAGTGGTAGATGGCGAGAAGGAGAGGTGGTGAGGAGGACGAGAGGTGATGGATGAACAATGAAAAATGTAGGGGCGGCTGAGGCTGGGGAGGGCCGACGTAATGTACCTGTAGTTCAGATGCAGGAGGAACTGCCGACATGGATAAGGTAGTAAGAAGGATTTATCTGTTGCGGTCAGAAAAGAAATCCTTCGTCGATAACTGCCAAGCATACTTGGTTAAGGTTGGAGTGTGCCTACAAGCCAAGCAGCAGGGTCCCAAACCTATCATCATTGACGGTGACACGACAGGCATCGTAATGGTGGTGTACATTCGCATCGAGAGTACCACGCCCCAACCTCGCTTCGTCAACTGTTCGAAGCATCCAAGGTGTGCTGGATTTCGAGCACCCAGGCCCCCCCTCTCGTTCTCCCCCTGTTTATCAATTGCTAGGTCCCGGGTTCCAGGTCATGGCCCGGTGTGGACGTGAGCTTGACCAAACAAACCGCAACATTCCTCTGCTTGGCTTACACCCATGGTTCTCGTTTCCCGTCCCCCGCATGGCAATTGCACCAAGGGCGAGTTGGAGATCCGGCAGGAGGATGCCTCCAGCGAATACCGTTAATAAGATGCAAAGCTCATCGAAGTCAAGCTTGACCAATAAAAAGCGATCGTTATTGTGATTTTACCCAGGGTTCCTCAAAAATTCGTGTCATGATACGGGCCGTGAAGGGGGTCCATTACCCCATGGGGAGGGCGAGTATCAAATCCACCGAGTCTCCAGCGGCCCACTGCTTGACCCCAGAGCGTGTCCACAAAGCGGTCCAGATGTCCTCCGCACTTCTCCAATAGTTGGGCACAAAGAATATCTCTCCAAAATGTCCATAGCCCCGGGCGAAGAAGCTGGCTAACGATGGGCTTGCGGGAGTGTTATTCGCTTTCGGTTAGCGCCATGGAGATGGGTGGTGGTGGACGAGTATAACGAGTGAAAGTTGTGAAGTTGGAGAGCGGGCCACTCCCCATTGTGATGCTTCCCCAGAAAACTTGGCGCCGCTTGGCTCCCCCGCATCCTCCCGAGCCTCCTCATCGACGGACCGGGGCCCGGCATGGACGGACGCAACGTGATAATGTCAATCCATGTTTCCTCACCCAGCACGTTTTCATTATCAGAAACAAAACTAAACAGGGTGTTGAACTCCACTGCCAACGATCCAGAATACCGATAAATCCACTGTCAAGAGCCTTTTTTGGGTTGTCCGGAGCTCATGTGACTTCTTCCAGCTGCGTCCATCGTTGGGAACCCAAACTCGAGGTGCCGAGGCCTTCTCCAACTTGCACACCAGCCTAGAGCCTTAACAAGTCCGGTAGTGTGTGTTGGTCGATAGGTCAAAATAGTGCCCTGCAGCAAGGAGAAAAGGGGTGAGGCTGAAGACAATGATCACTGGAACACCTCTACCTATTCACAACATCAGAGGCTCCCTTGGCCCAGTGTCATAGCTGACATAGGCCTTTTGAATTGACACTCATCGATGTTGAACAACCATCTCGATGGTACACTCGCCCTCCGTTTTGGGGAAGGAAATGCGTCTCTGCATACCTAACTCACTTGAGGTTCGCTGTTCGTACTGCCCCTTTTTCCGGGTTGGTTGGCATGGCAGAGAGCGGATTACGTATACTAGGTATGTTTTTTTTCTTGGGGTTGGGCCGAGAACATTTGCCGTCGTGGATCCCGCTGTGCTTGGAAAGTAACATAGGCAACCCAGAAATCTGGACTGGTCCCCAGTCCCATGTCACATCCAACTTGGCTCACACTACGCTCTTAGCCAACACGGACGCTACACTATAGCCCGTGATGGGAGCAACAGCCAATGGTGGTATTGCCGGGATGTGGGAGGGATAAATCTTTAAGCATAACTTGGCCCCTTTTCTCGTAGTCATGCCTAGTCGTAGTTGACAAGGCCTTTGGCTGAGCTGGCCAACCTCAGCATTTTGGGAGCCGTGGAGACAGAAGCCTCTTGGTATATGTTCAAGTCGAATCTCGTACGTATCCGAAGTGTTCAAACAAGAAGCCAAGGGTTCGGTGAGCAAGTTGAGTCCAACTCTAACCGTTCAGTCGGAACCCCGTTACTAGCGATAACTCCGAAGTGGAAAAGGGGCGAGGACTCAATTGCTGCTTGACAACCAAAGGCAGATAGCAATTCAGTGAGACTTCTGAATTTACGATTGTGATGTTCCGGTTTGCCTGATGCGAAGGTCAGAGATAGCGATGATATCCGTCCATGCCGGCTGTTTCCCAAAGACACTCAGCTCCTTTTCCCACGGCGTCAAATTTCTTGTCCTCTTTGTAAAGCTATAACGTCGAATATATCGTCCCGATGATCATCATCGTCTCTTTTCGATGTTGCAAAGTCAAGGAGCATGATTGTTGGTGGATTCCGGCTGCTCTTATACATCAACGTGGATGACCAAGAACCTTATCTGGGTGCCGGCTGTAGATCGCGGAACTTGTATGGACCAAGAGAGGCAAAACCAGGGCGATATATTTGCCCGGTTCGGTATATAACCGACCTACCAATCTCGGAAGGTTTCACGTTACACAGCATCAGTCAACCCAGTCGTTACACAACTTGAGCAATACCGGAGTGAAGACGAGATAACACTCGCAATCGCACACGCGTCGGTGGTGCAGGCGATCTGCCCTATATCAAACCGGACTTTTTCCAAGGAGGGAGTTGTCTCAATAGTCGGATATGTGTTTCTCAGATCAAATCCCTTGCAGCTCTCAGGGTATCGTTGGACGGCGTTGGCAGTAGTAGAAGATGGTTTGTCTTGGTGGAAGCGGCCACCTGCCGCAGGGCCGCATCCTTCGCGGCCCATGTGCTGTAACCTGACCGCATGGTGCTCAAGTTGAGGCTAATGATGTGCCGGAACGACAGCATGGTGTGAGGCCGGGTATTCGAGTTCGGCTTCAGAGATAAAGGAACACCGGGCATTGTGATGCCGTTCTTTGACCACCGAATCGTTCCCACAAAGCTATCGACCAGGCACCGAATACGTCGTGTTAAGACCAGTTTAAAAGCTGAAAGAGAATGGTTAATGGGTCGATGACCATAGAGTCCAGAATTCTCGAGTTGTACCGGTGTAGATACCTGGCGGTGGCGTGGTGGCAGCTCGGGAAACACATATTGCTCTATTGTCTGGCAAGGCTCGCGAGGCGAAAGGAGAATCTCTCTTTCCGAGAA
The DNA here is from genome assembly GCA_000604205.2 of Neurospora africana FGSC 1740. Lineage (NCBI taxonomy): Eukaryota > Fungi > Ascomycota > Sordariomycetes > Sordariales > Sordariaceae > Neurospora > Neurospora africana. The sequence goes on from HF970628.1 coordinate 97,592, forward strand.
TAAGGCTGTAAGTGGATGTCGGAATCCAATATGTAGTGGCCACCCCCAGCCGTTCAAGTTGTGGTGGCTGTGGTGTCTTTGGTAGGTATGTTTCTAGTGAGACACTCTGAAGGAGGTCGACATATGACAATCGACTACATGTTGGAAAGAGCATGAATATCCAGAAGCACAGATGAATTCGGTTAAGGTTGTAGAAGAGAGGCTGAGGAAAGTTCAGTTGAAGTTGAAGACGGGAAAATCGAAAATAGCATCTGAAAAGGTCTTGGCTCCGCTGTCAACTCGTGCAAATCCGGGGTTGAAGTGGGACAATAGTGGGGCTTCCCGCGGGCTTATCGCCGGGCCCTTATCTTGAGGCTGCGGGGAAGGAAGAGGGGATGGATCGTAGGGGCTCTTTGGTGATGTTGCCTGAAACTCTTCGACGGGACGGGATCCATTGGGCACCCGACCAGCTGTAAGTCTGATCCAGCGAACGGCAGCCACATGCAGGTGTTACCACAGACTTTGGCTCAGCTGGCTGGACCCCGTGCCTCACCGTGCCGCCTCTCCATCGTCTCTACCAGGTAAGGTATGTAGTGCCTTGCGTCGATGGGGCGTTTCCACATCTGCACTGCTGATGGAGACTTTTTGCGTTGGCTTATTCACAGCCTATTACCTCATTCATCATACGAACATCTGAAGCAGCTACACAAAGACCTGCTTCTCCCATGCACCTCGTCTCCTTTTCCTTATCACCCAAATACAGCAACCCAACTAGGTAGTCACCTCGACATCGAATTCAACGTTTCTCTTCTTTCTCACTGTTTGTTCCGTGAAGATATCGAAGCCCTTTTGACCGCATATCGACGTCCCCAGTCCCGCTCCCCTCGACCATACTAATAAACGATCCTCGCCTGAAGGAGACTCAGCTCTGCAGCCCAACGGTCTGGTACCTCGACGACTGCACGCTTCCCGGTATCACCGGGAACCAAGGCTGCTGTCAACATGTTCGACATCTTGCCCAACCTTCTCTCGTACGTCAAGTCCTCCCCGCACAGCTTTGTGCTGCGCAGCGACCTTGTGTTGCTCGCCATGTGTTGCCCCGCCATCTTGCCGTTCATCGACTAATACAAGGTGTATCGCGAAACAGCTCTGTCGCCTCCTTTCTCTTTCCCGTTTATGCCAGTTACAAAGCTCTAAAGAGTTCGGATCCTGCCCAGTTGACGCCATGGCTTATGTACTGGGTCGTCATCTCCTTCGTTGTCCTCGTTGAGTCGTGGATTGGTTGGTTCTTGGTGTGGTAAGTTCACTTCGATGCGAGCATCATCTACCCATCGCCGGGCTACTTCAGCAATAATACTGATAACCATTTTGCGCTGCGCCAGGATCCCCTTCTACGCCTCCATCCGCTTCTTCTTCCTCCTCTACCTAGTCCTTCCCCAGACCCAGGGCGCCCGCGTCATCTACCAGACCCACGTCGACCCCTGGCTGGAGGCCAACGAAGGCCAAATCGAGGACTTCATCGCCTCGGCGCACGAGCGTCTCAAGGCCGCCGGCCTCGCCTACCTCAAGCAAGCCATCGAATACGTCAAGACCCAAGTCCTCGGCATGCCCCCTTCGCCGCCCGAGCCCGCCTCAGCCTCCTACGGCGGCGGCGCTGGCGCTTCCCAGACCGCGCAGTCCTACACCCAATCCCTCCTCGCCCGGTTTAACTTGCCAGCTGCCCGCCCGGGTGGTGCTAACAACGCCGCGGGCGGCGCCCTTGGCACCGACTTCTACAGCTTCCTGTCCTCAGCGGTTAGCGCCGCCAGCAACGCTTACTCGAACAAGGGCTCCAGCAACCAATTCGACCGCGACGTCACCCCCACACCGGGCACCGGAGGCGGAGCTTCCAGCCTCATTCCCGACTCCATCCGCGGCGTGGGCGCCCGCATGTCCTTCATCGAAGCCCAGCGCGAGCGTCTTAACACGGTTCTTAACGCACTCGACCACGAGGCTTCTCAACTCCAGAACAACCAACATCAGAGCGGTGTGCCGGGCTTCAGCTTCGACGGCGCCGATGTTGGACTCACTTCGGGTGCTGGCAACCCTTGGCAGGGCTCAAGCTCCCGCAGCGGTAGGAACTCGCGCTCCATGAGCGAGCACAGCAGTGTGAGCGGGGGCGGGCTGAGCCGCAACCGGTCCGAGGTGGACTTTGAGAAGCTCGAGGCCGAGAGCGGTGAGGAGGAGATTATGGATGATAATGGCAGTAGGGTGAGGCATAGGCCGGCGCCGAATACTCAGGGAAGCAGCGGTTGGTTTGGTTGGGGCGGTGGTTCAGATGGTACCGCTGCTAAGAGCACTGGGATTGAGAAGTAGGCGATGGCGAGGACGATGGCATCTGGTATGCTGGTTTTCGCTGCGACCTTCAAGTGTGTATAAAACTGCTGGGATTAGGTATGATAATCCCTAGGATAGAGTCATCCTCGTCAGGTTTACCACTGGGTGTTGGAGGTTGTCTGAGAAAGGCTTGGGAACGGAGTTGGGCCTTTGAATTTGCTGTATAAGCAGCACGTAGGCCAGGCTCTCGGCATACCGAATTTGAGAAGGCCATCCAAGCCATCTACCAACTTTGCTTCAACTAATCCCACTTGGGATATCCCGCCTTCAGAACCCTCTCATTCCCATACGAACTTTGAGTCTCTTGCTTCTTGTTACCTTTTGCCAGTCATGTTGGCTCAGTGCCAGCATGTGCATTTGGGTCTTGTTACGTACCAGTGAAACACTACCTGGAGTCCTGCGGTCTGGACTGCGAAATTAGCGTGCGACACAACTATGATTTGAAGTACGTACTCAAGGGCAATGTAAGTGCAGGATAGGCTAGTCGCAGAAAATAGTCGGGCAGTCGGCCCCCTGGTGCTCTACCGCAAATTCGAAACACTTGAGGACGGAAACTCCGAACCAGAATCAAAGCCAATTACGACACTAGAAATTTAGCCCACAAAGCTCTCTGTGTAGCGGCTGAAGTGCAAATCAAACTTCCTCCAACATTAGACCTAGTTGATACGGAAACCAAAAGCAGGTACTCTAAGGGTATCTTTCTATAAGCTCGGAAAGAAAATACAGAGACGAAACATCGCTGATCGCTCGCTCGCTCGCTCGAGGTTAGCAACTCTATATCCATGCTTTATACGCACCCGTTTGTCTTCCACTTGGCTTTATGTCTTTTCACTCCACATCATCCTCGGCAATAACAGCTCCCTCCGGAGGCGTGAAGAGCTCGGTCCCATTTTGGGAGTTCCAGGCGTTGGTGACATACTTTGTATGACTACCACGGGCACAGAGCTCTCCCCTCTGATTGCGGAAGGTGACGGTGGTGTAGGCAAGAGTCTTGCCCACTATTTGGTTGTAGATAATAACGGTTAGTGTTGTCGAAAGGTAAGGTCGAGGAATGCAAGGGAAGGATACTTACTCTTCTCACACACAGCAGTTCCGGAAATCTTCTCGCCGACTTTCCCACCGCTACTAAGGTAGGTGACTGGAGTTTCATAGACATGTTAGCATCGCGCGCTCGCGGGAAGCAACACCTAGAATTCGCCGGGTAGGCATGAAGTCTCGTGGAAGGAACATACCGTTTAGATCCGTCGACACACCAGTGGCGTAGAGTCCCTTGGAGGCCACGGCCAGAGATCCACCAAGGTCAACCATGCTGGCGATGGTTCCGCCGTGAATGATCTTTAGACGGTTGGTGTGGTCCTTGGTGATGTCGAGCTCAAAGTCGACCTTGCCCTCGGTGGCACCGGTCACCCGGAGCTAGTTTGGCGATGTGAGTTGTGTCTTCATGGAAGTTTTGGAGTATTTTCAGCTTACATGAGGCCCGAAAAGTCTGCAAAGTTTGGTCAGTCTTTATGTCCGATCTCTTTGAAAGACCATGGTGATGTATCACTTACCTCGGCTCGAGGCCGGACTCGGCCATGAAGGACTTCAGGACCTAACATGCTGTAAGCAAACGAGTCAATGCAGCTGGAAAGTGAGTCCTTGAACTAACCGATCTGACGAATCTCGCTGGTGGAAGTTTGGGTGCCATTTCTGTTGCTGTTCAAGCTGTCCTCAATATTGAGAACCTGGACGATGTTGGAGACGATGCAGGATGCAGGTGTGTTGAGATGCAGTGCCGTGTCTGGGCTTCGGACGGAAACACTGCTGAAAGCCGGAAATCAGCATCCGAGCCAGGCATTGTTACAGGAGCTTTGGGGGAACGGCCCGGTGGACGGCGGACACTACCGGACAGTGGAACGGTGACGTATAGGGACCGGTAGTGCCTGCCCCCACGAGGGTTCCATGTCCCCACTTAT
>HF970628.1:150756-162274 GCA_000604205.2 Neurospora africana FGSC 1740
CCTCCGTTGCCTTCTCCTCACTATTTACCTGCCAGCATCGCCATGAAAGACAACGCGGGCGTTGATCCTGGTCCCGGACCAACACGACATCCTCGTCCCCTGACCGCCGCCGATCTGCATTTGCAACTGGAGAAGGAACAAGAGGCAGTTGTATGTTTAAACCTCGTTCAATATATCCGATACTCAGTAGCTAACGGTTCTTGGGTTGGTGCAGGTTAACCGCCTCAGCCGTGAACTCAGCATGCTCCGCGCTGCGCAAAACGCATCGGTTGTCTCGAATGCATCGGTGATCTCGAATGCTTCCTCGGCTTCAGCTAGCGTTTCGGGTGCTGAATCTGTACCGATTGGCGACGCGTATATTGGATCCGGTGCTCCAGGACTATCCCATCATCGTGTTAGCATGCACCATCGTACATCTTCCAGCGCCAGTACGCGTAGCCTCACAGCCAACGCCGGTTCTATCTCGACATCACTCGCTGGCATCTCATCGCCTGCCCCGGTCCGTCCAACCCAACCTCTCCCCATAGGCGGCATCAGCTTGAGCAGGCAAAATAGTGCTGCTTCCAGACGTAGCCAGGCAGGCTCGCCATCCTCCGCTCACTTCGTGGGCAGCTACTCAGGCGCTCTTCCAACGCACAGTTTCACACCCTCATCGAACCCTGGCGATCCCTCGACGGTCAACTATTTTGCCCATCGCATGTCCGGCGCATATCATTCAATGGCTGCAACCCCCGGATCGGCCCCAACCACTGAGCATTCTCCGGCTATCTTGCCAGGAACCCCTCGCTATGAGGAGACGGCCTTCTATCGTAGCGAACTTGAGAATGTGAAGAGAGAGAATGAAGCGCTGAAACGACGAGTCCGAGAGTTGGAACGCATGGTCCGCGAGCGACGGGCTAGCGATGCGAGCCGCGCAAGCCAAGGCGGTGCAGGGTCACTAGCCCCGCGGACCCGAAGCGACAGTACTAGTACCGCTGCCAGCGTTAGTGTTACTGCCAGTACTGCTGCCACCGGCGGTGTCAGCATCGCTGCGCCGAGGGATGCTGATCCTACGGCAAGAGCGGAGCGGCCGAGAGTAGTCAGTGCAATCAGCAGCATCGCGGTTGGTGTACCGGAGGACGAGGTGAGGGTGGGTGAGAGTGCCGCTAGCTCAGGTCTTGGAGAGCATGAGAGAGGAAGAAAGCAGGACAAGGGGCCAGAGGCAGAGGGACAGACACAGGCTTAGTTCGAGCCAGTGATAGACTTACCTTAAGGACACCGGCTCGGGTATGTCCAAGAGACAACAGCATGAATGGTGCAGCAACAGAATCGGTCTTGAATCATAATCGTGGCATATAAGAGCAAGGCCAGATACTCCGGAATGGCACACAGCGGAGTTAGGGATGGGTGCTTTGACGGGATCTTGCCAATACTTTTTCTAATCAACTTTCAACTTTTACTGGTTAAATTCGGCGCAGGGTCAGGTACATAGCGAGCTTACAGATTAAAGGGCGTTTCATTCTGGGGGAATAGATACTGTAAGTAAGACCGGTAGTTTTTTTATCCAAGCTTATCGTAATCCGTTAGTCTCCGCATGCACTGAGACGCTCTTCGTTAATTGGAAGTGGAACACACGTCTATTCGACCACGCAACTAGAATGCTAGGTGCGGATCACACCAACCCTGTCGCCTTGAAGAATGTGAGTTGAGGAGAAATACAGGCTGGTGCTCATTAGTGTCCTACTTAGCTTGGCTCTTCAAAGGAGGCTTTTCTTAGAACCCCGAAAACACATTTGAGTCACCATAGAATCCCTCTGAAGTTTCACGGCAACGTGGGGAAGGCTCTTAGTTAAGCCAAACATCCAACATGACTGCAGGATGATCAAGCCTTCCCACTCGAGCTAACGAACAGCATGAATTGGGAAGCACTTGGGCAAACTACGCACAAGGTCTCAACTTCCAGATGTGTGCGTGTTGACCATATCGTTGAGAAGTGGAATGACTGGACGCCAAGCTTTGGCTTCTAGTCTGCTTGTGGCTGCGGCTTTGTTAGCTCAGATTCCACAAGGAAGTTGTGCCAGATTTACTGGTATGATGATTCTGTGTAACTGAATCGAGCGCTCCTCTCCAGAAGGTCAAGCTTATGAGAGGGAAAGGGAGGGATAAGGTAGTTAAGCCCTAGGACAAAGAGGAGAGGAGGAGAGGAGTTAAGATCTGCCTTCTGCGCTCTGAGATGACTAAAAGTTTTTTTTTTTGATGTGACGTGTATAGGTACCTCTAGGTAGGTATACCAATAGAGTTGTCGTTGTTGACCCGTGAATCCTGTCGCTTTTTATAGATTGTCTCCTGTTCCGAGGTTCCTATCATCCTCAACGGGCTACGCAGGCACTCCTAGTTACCTCCCTCTAGTGATGTGTGGAGCTGTGACACGACAGGAAGTCCAGGCTGGAGGGAGAGGTAGTTTGACTTGATTCGGGATGAGATACACTCCACGCACGCTCAAAACTCTCCAGGTACGCCCATTTTCCGAGGTACCAAAAGGCAAGTCACTACATTCGTACTTTTACTTCTAATATAACCTATATTATAATCTTCGGACTTAAAAAAAACAAAAAAACCATTGCAGGTACTAAATAGGTATAAAGTGCACTATCTAGTATACATCCTCAATAAGACTAGAGTTAGAATAACATCATATCATGTTAGAGAAGGGATGGAAGAGTGTATATTGAAGACAAAAGCTAATACAAAAATTACCTGCTACGGAATCTTTTTTTCTTAAGTACCTACCTGTAGGTATCTTAAGGAGACGTATTTAAAGGGCGTACCTAGGGAGTATTGGAGCGTGCGTGGAGTGTACCTCTTCGGGATATACAAGATCTTAATTGTTCAGGTTTATAGGAATAAAGTTGAACATGACTGGAGATGGTCGTGGTTTTCTGTTGAGAACTACCTATGAAGGCATGGTTCCCAACTCGGTTCTGGTGCTGGTCGGTATACTGAAGGGAAACTTGCCCGAGAACCGAATCATATAATCTTAAGCTCCCTAACTTCAAAGATGTTATACCATGCCTCCCTTGTCTCCTTGACAAGTTTTATTTCCAACTCCGTGCCGTTTGGCTCTGGGCATTCCGAGGGATATCTTGTAACCGGCCAAGCCCTTCTGTAGATACTCTCCAAGTCTTGGAACCAACCCACGCGACGATATAACCCGTTTTCAACCTCTTGAACTACCATCCCGTGTGTATCCGACGGATACGAGTGGGGTGACATGCTCAATACTACCAGTAATACTGGTATAGAATCCTCCATGGTCCCCTCTGCCATTTCTTCCATCCTTCCGTCGGGAATATACCTAGGCAGATCGGGTCGATCGAGGTTGAAAGGCGGGGGGAGACTGTCTAGAGGAATACGAATGTGAACGTTGCGTATTCGTCCTTCTTCTCGGCGATAGCTCACGTTTCCCCAGAGAGTCTTAGCCCTGACGTATAGACACCCAGACGAAACAGATGCAAACGGTGCCAATATGGGGTCGGTAACCTGGACTCGACAATCGTTAACTTTGAAGTCGACATCGACGTCACCACCACCAAAACGGACTTTTCCCATGACGGAAGCCCATGACCATGACGGAGCAACATACTCCTCCGAGGACTGGTACTTGACCCCGAGTTCATCGAGGTTGTACCACATCAGGGACCGTGGGAAGCCTGACCGCCAATGGCCGGCAAGATACTCGTCCATTTGATCAGTAAGTTTGGAGACAACCTCGGCAATGGCGGAGAATGCATTCAAACGATCAGCTGGGATGGTGAGATGTCGTCTTATATATTCCTCCACAAACAGACACCACATGTATTTCAGATTCCATGTTGCTGGGTCAGAGTACGAAAACCGCTTGGCGTCAATCTTGTTGATTACTTTTTCCCCTTCCAGCTCGGTTAAACCACGGCACCTCTTCAATAGCTCATAGAATCCCCTTCGCCGGGTCAACAGCATCTCGGCGCCTGCAGAGCTTCTCCCGCCATCTGTGATTGTTGACTCGCATTCCCGACAGTGGTATTTTGTCTGCAATCTGCCGTAGTCAATGACACGAGGCGGAAGCAAGAATTCCTGATATGCCCAACCACGCTCATGCAAAGGCTCCAATGCCGCTTCTTGTCTTGACACGTGGGGTAAGATGATTCTGCCCTCATCTCCTCCCTTACTGCGGTAGGTCAGTCGGCAATAGGTATCCCTCAAAAGTCGGGGATGAAGAAATCCGTCCATCGAAGAGTTGGCCCTGGACGCGACAATTGTGATGGTGGATTGGCTGTATATCTGCTGCATCTGTCCAATCTGCTCGGCTTTATCCTGTCCATCGTCTTGGATGATACACAAGGCATCCACCCACAAGTACCCTATCCCGAGTGACTGGCAGACGAACACGGCGTCGGCAATAGTTTGAGGCAGGCAATCGATGTGAAATTGTAAAGAACCTGGGCCTTCCTTCAACATTTTCTTGGTTAATATTGGTTTTTGCCCCTGACCCCATTTGTATGAGAGAGCCGCATACGGAACTCTCTGGGTATTGTCTGCGATGACAACAAACGTTGAGTTATTCTGAGGATCACCTTGGCTGATAGCGAGCAGTCGCTTAGGCCTATACGATGGGCCAGCAGCATGCCGGGTCTCACCATGTCCGTGAATGCAAGTGTATAGCCAGGAGCGGCTGTGATCTAGCGTGTGCTGGCGTGGGAAGAACGGGACCAGGGGACCAGTGATAACTGATGATGCGACATCGCCTGTATAAGATAGAGCATGATACTGTTGTTAGCAACCGTGCGTATTCCAAGAAGCAGTTTATTGACCTCACGTACCTTCCTCGGCCATAATGGGATACGACTTGATGGTCCATGGTCTCGCCCCGTAGTCGGGACTCGGCTTGCCTGGGCGTGAACGTTTCGGACAGGCTGGTCTCGGCGTATAAAGACAAAAGTCCAACCTGAAGCAAGCTTCTTGGGCCCCGCAGCTCCCAGATACCTCTACAGGTACCAACTTGGCCGCAAGCATAGCATCAAAATAGTCTGTAGCATTTCCTCGCATTCGATTCCAGGCATCATTCCAATCATGAATTTGACTCAATCTTTGCTCCAGGTCTTTTGCAAGAATGCAGTTTTTCGCAGCCGGCGACCTAAGATCTTTTGACGTAACATCGAATAAGATGAAATTTGCTAGGTCCGTCCGGTTCGTTGAGCGCTCCTCTTCGTACTCTTCGGGATGCGACACGTCAGGCCCCTCGAGTCCCGCACGGAGAAGGAACCGGTCCAGCATCCGACGACGGGTTGCTGAGAGTCCCCCATTTTCTTCGCTGTGGTCTATCACGAACTGCTGGCAGAAGGCACAGGAATGCGTATATTCGTCTTGCTCAAGGCTCATGACGAAAGGCTGTTGGCGTATTTGATGGAATGGTGTAGTGAAGAAGAAGAGAACGGAAGGCAAGTTTCCCTGTGGGATCCCATTTTTGTAGTGTAATGTCCCATCGGAAGGAAGGACACACTTAGGTTCGTTGGCTCTCAATCGCAACATGTCATTCGTCCCACCACCAAACGCCTGATGGCATTGGCCGTTTGGACACCCACACTTTCGCACTTCCTAACTACCTGTAGGCAATTCGATTGCATCGTTCAGAGCCATCGAATACCACATGTTTTTTGAAGCTGCAACACTGCGTATTGAATACGCGTAGAAGAAGAGTATCAATTAAGAACGAGACTGTTATACGCTATTAGAGGGATCCAGTTGAGAGGGTACGCGGAATATACACGGTGAGAAATTCGGGTTGTTGCTCGATGAAGCATGCAAGAGTGTGGGTGTCCCAAACGGATCAGGCGTTTGGCGGTGGGAACAGATTCTACAGTATTCTAGGGTATCTAGCATCTTGCTTGCATGACAAGAGAACGGAACCGGGCCACTTGCGTCTTACCTAGAGGTAGGTACTACCGTTGTTTACCGGAGCTAAATTTGGCGGATATCCTGGCCAGACAATTCTATCCTCGAGCAGGACCTGGAAGACAAGAGATGTCAAGTCGGATTCTAAGGTTGTTTTCAGATATCAAAACATTGTGGATCGTGACGACACCCAACGGTTGCAAATCTGCATACCTTAGCACTCCATTTTAGCGGATAGGATGCGTGCTGGGAACCGCACGGGAGGCTCCATCAAATCAGGAGGCATGGGCTAGGATTTAGGGTGTTGTGAGCTACCTAGGTCGACCTGAGACATCCATGTAACCTGGACTTTTCTCTTTTATTTTTCTTTTCACCGTCTCTCTCGACATCGCGAGTTACTACCAGCAACAGCAACCTGATAAATCCTTGTTGGAAACTTTCATTCATTCCGTCCCTGCAAACAACCGGCCATTTCAGGGTTCGCCCCATCTGTTTATCGAATCCGAATCCACTGGTCATGAATAGACACGACAGACCGACTCCATCAATCTCCTCTCATTCAGCATCAGTCATGATTGATAAGCTGATGCGATAAGGCCCGGTGTCGGTGTCGTCTGGAAATCTTCGCCTGGAGTTTTACAACGCTGGTGCTACCCTCTCACAGAGGGATTTCGATATCCCGGCACTCATAGCATTGGACGATTGGTCGAACCGAGCCGGTCCCGGCCTCAAATGTTTCGAATGTTCCTGACGATGGCGACCAAGATCCACCTTCCTAGCGGTGGAACTCCCTGTTGCCCCTTGTACACTACCTACACAGGAGAAAAAAATCCCATGTGGGACCATTGATTCTTCGAGGTTGGTTCGGATCCCCGAGTCATCTTTTATATGCCCTTATTACCTCCACCAGAGAGATCTAAAATGTCACTGTTGGCGAAGATACGTAAGCTCTGTCGCACTTGGCCTCCCAAGTTAATAAGGTCAAACAGTGCAGAGTCAAGCATTTTCCGAACGCTCTTGCTGTCCACTTGAAGCCCTTGACTTCGTGTTGACGGGAAGGTGCTGTTAGCTTGACTCTAAACCCCCGGGAAGGAACCGAAGGCCAACGAACGAGAAAGCAGCAGGAACCGGGTCTCTCTTGCTCTACAAGAGCATTCCTCTAGTTTGCGTGGAGGAAAGGCAGTCGACAACCACTCCAACGACCACTGCCCTTCTGACCACCATGTCAGCAACACCTCGCCTTTCGTCTGGCGGACACCCGGCCGACCTCAACACCGAAGGGTACCGCGAGAAGGGAGTGGACTCATCGAGTCCCTCATCAGAGGGGGAATTGGAGGAAACCGATCTCGAATATGCGGCAGCACAAGGCCAACGCGACGATCTGGCCCGCATCCAATCCCATGCGCACTCCTTCCTGGCGCCAAAGCTCTCGCTGCCTCATGAGATCGCCTTCGTGGGCATCACCTGCTGCGCCCAGCTCACGATGCAGGCTTCCATGGGTCCCTCGCTCAGCATCGGCAGGGAGATCGGAAGGGAATTCGGTGTCACCTCTGCCGCTGACATTGCTTGGTACTTGGCCGCCTACTCCTTGACGATTGGTACCTTTATCCTTATCTGCGGCCGCTTGGGTGACTTGTTTGGGCACAAGAGGATGATGGTCATCGGGTATACGTGGTATGCGGTTTGGACGATGATCTGTGGGTTGTCGGTCTATTCGGACTCGGGGAATATTATGTTGATTGTGTGCCGTATGTGTCTTGTCTTTTCCCCTTCCAAACTCGTACGCATGAAAATACTGACACATGACCCAGGCGCTTTCCAAGGTGTCGGCCCTTCCATCCTCCTTCCCAACGGCCTCGCCATCCTGGGCGGCAGCTACCCCGACGGTCCACGGAAGCACATGGTCTTCGCCCTCTTTGGCGCCATGGCCCCCGGCGGTGCCACCTTAGGCTGCGCCATGGCCGGCGTCTTCGAGCTTGCCTGGTGGCCCTGGGCCTTCTGGTCGTTTGCCATTGCGCTGCTCTTCCTCGCCGGCGCCGCGCAGCTCATCATCCCCGACAGCGTCGACGCCCACACAACCAGCAGCTCCTTCTTCGACAAGCTCAAGCAACTCGACGCTCTCGGCGGCACCGTGGGTGTCGCGGCCCTGATCTTAATCAACGTAGCATGGAACCAGGCGCCAATCGTTGGCTGGACCGAGCCGTATACCTACATCCTGCTCATCATCGGCATCCTCCTCGTCCCCCTTTTCTTCTGGATCGAACTCCGCTGGTCGTCCTACCCCTTACTCCCCCTCGATGCCCTCAAGTCGGGCGACATCGCCTTCGTCCTCGGCTGTCTCGCCTGCGGCTGGGGCTCTTTTGGTACCTGGATCTTCTACAACTGGCAGTGGTTCCTCGAGATCCGCGGCGAAACGGGTCTGATGGCGACCGCTTATTTCTCACCCGCCGCCGTGTCCGGCGCCATCGCCGCCGTCGTCACCGGTATCGTGCTCAGCAAGATTGGTCCCGCGTGGACCGTCGTGTGCGCCATGTGCGCGTTTTTCACGGGAAACATGTTACTTGCTACCCGCCCGCTGGAGCAAAATTACTGGATTCAGAGCTTCTTGACGATCGTCATCACGCCGTGGGGCATGGACATGATTTTTCCGGCGTCGACGGTGATTTTGAGTAACGCGGTGGGGAGGAGACATCAAGGTATTGCGGCGAGTTTGATCAATACGGTGGTGAATTACAGTATTTCGATTGGGCTTGGATTTGCGACGACTGCGGAGGTGTATGTAAACAAGGGGGGCACGAGCAAGGAGGAGTTGCTGAAGGGCTATAAGGCGGCTTGCTGGGTGGCAGTGGGAATGACGGTTTTTGGACTGGTGTTGAGTGTGACGTATCTGGCGGTGGATATTAGGAAGAAGAGGAGGGTTGGGAGGGCGGTGATGTCGGAGGGAGAGGAGGTTAAGCGGTGAATTTGGGGAGGGGTGAGAATTTTGGCATAATGGCGTGATGTGAGCTATCGAGTCAGAATCTCGATGGTATGAATGCGACGATTAATGTTTAGTAGCAAGTACGATGAGGATTAATACCCACATGCCCCCAAGTACGGGGAGACGAGGAGACGAAGATAGACTCGATAGAATACGCTATATGATCCAAACCTGGGTCCTTTGGTTGAACGCCCTTGACTCCTTCACAATACATGGATCTGTCAGACTCATCTCACAGGACTCCGGCTGTTCCAATAACAAGCAGTGATTGTTAGCCTTCTTGGGATACGGATACTTAACCGCTAAGCCAATGGGGTTGTCATTGTCCACTATATCGTGCCAGTCTTACCTTCACCGAGACTAGCTGACAAGAGAAGCTCCGAGGTTACACTCAGCGAGGCATCCATGTATCACAGAGATAGCAAACTTGACGAAGTAGGTTACCATTTCGTTGCTGATCGCTACCTGGAGGTATATGGATCAAAGTTCAGGCAAAGCATCATTGACCGGTGAACTCATTAGCAGCAGCTAAAGGTCATATTGCCCATTCAAGGTTGAATGAATTACAGTAGAGGTAGGTTCGGCTTATCCCGTTCTTTGTTACCAGGCCTCTCTCTACCTCTCAGTCCCTCACAACACAGGATGGACCCAGCTGCTCTGAAGACCCAATCTCCAACTGAAGTACGCAATCAGTTCTATCAAATTATTCACCCATCGCCAAGGTATGCTGTGTTGAGTAATCGGATAACAACAACAAAGGGTGCCGTTCAGGCTAGTAACTAAGGTAAGTGCGCAGCCCCGGACCCCTTTGTTAGTTTGTCCACCCCGACATGGAGGGTTTGGTCGACTTGGTCTCTTGGCTGCCAATGCTTGGCCAAAGACTGGAGATATTTTTTCTTTATTGTCTTTTATCTCTAGCCTTACTCTGACGGCTTCATCCATACATCCATTCTGCCGCCGAGTGAGAGATTTGACGGCGGAATCGAGGAAGACGGCAGGTGAAGGTAGTTGGGAGCTTGGCGTGAATTGGTACATGTAATGTCAGGCGGCTGGTTAATTGGTGAGACTGGGTGCTGAATGTCAGCCTGTCAAGTATGGGTGAGTCTAAATAGAGGTTGCCGTGAAGGAACCGAGCATAAGCCACACGTTAGCTCATCTCTCCTAGCTATGCGAGTCATCGGTTTATGTCTATCTCCAGGTAGATAGACATGAAAAGAGTGTGTAGACGTAGCCGAAATCCTTGAGCTAAGAGAGTTGCTGGAGTTTACATTAGCTTCGGGCACGATGTGGGAGCGCGGCCACAGCATCGGGACAGACCATATTGTTGGGTGCGGTTCGGACGGTCGCACGCACGTTCGCACGTCCTTGGCTGACTTTTTCATTGTCTTACCTCGTGGCCCCCTGGTCTGGTTCTTTCCACTTTTTCAGGCTCTCTTTTTCTCTCTCTTTCACGTCCGGCCCAGAACAAAGAGATGGTGCTTCCTAATGACGCAGAAATCATGCCACGATCCGAACACGTGGAAAACATGATAATCGATTCAGTGTGGCTTCCTTCTAGAACCACTGGACCGTCTAGAAGACGCATTTGCTGCTAGCGTCGAGAGAAGGAGTGTGTGTGAGTGTGTGTGTGAAATGAAATGTTCGTAGCAATGCCATCTCCATTGTTTTCTTCTCGCCTAGTGTCCAGTGAGATTGAAAGTTATGACATCCAAAGAAGGATAGGACAACCGAGCCAAGGCTATCTTGGCAGTTTTAGCAAGCGAGCGAGGTATGTGCCATCTTGCTACCACCCGGGCAAGGGGACCTTTTCCCTCTTTCTTTGTGATGCTTGTTCCTAGCCATGCTCAGCTGGTTTGCCGTAACACAAAAGGCGAAGTTGATGGATTCGGTCTGTCTTTATGCTGTGTTCAGCGCTAGCCTGGGCAGTGCAAATGTAGGCATGTCCGCATCTGGATATGTGATCAGATCGAGATCGGCGAAGAGTGGCCGAACAGGAAAAAAAGGAGAATAGGAGGAAAGAGGGAATGTTGATGTGCTACCCATCCTGCAGTCCAACGCAACGAAAAACAGAGGTTAGGTAGGTAAGGTGAAGCAACACGAGTAGCAAGCTGGAAAAAAAAGTGCAGAACGGAAATGGTGTGCGTGTGCCCCCTTTGATAGCAACCCCCTTGAACACAAATAATATTGGGCTGCTTCGGCTGCCAATCGATGGCGAGCAGCAGCAGGGGGAGGTTTATTACGCACGTTGGCTGGCATCAAATGGAGGCTGGCACTGGACCGGGGACTCGACATCAAGACATGCAGACGCTAGCGTCCGTCCCTCGGCGCAAGTGGGGATGCATACGAGCGACCTTAGCTCAGGAGGCTCGTCGAGAAAAACAACAGCAAGGGCGAAAAGGACGTATGCGGTCCGAGCGTCATGTCCTGTGCTTGATGATCAGAAACCCTTGGTGGTGATAAGCAGTTGGTCGCCTGTCGATCTCCCGGGAGGGTACTGTAGGTTGCGGCCGCGGCCACATGTGTCGAGATGGGATTCAGACGGGAGGGGATAACGGCGGCCAGTCGTCCATCATACGGGAGCTGCCACTTTGCTGCATGTCTGTCTGTCTGTCTGTCTGTCTGTCTGTC
>HF970628.1:171231-183010 GCA_000604205.2 Neurospora africana FGSC 1740
TTGCCCAGCTTGCCCAGCTTGCAGCTCGTCAGTGTCCCCTGGACTCTCGAAATGAAATCATGGAAAGGTGGAGGAAGCTGCGTGGCTTTGTTGATTCCATCGTGGCACCGCCGCCTATCGACTTGTTGAATGTTGACCACTCGCCGCCAAGAAAGGAGGGACCACAACAGAAGGCACAGACAGCATGGGAGGTCTGTGAGTGGAGTTAAGTTTCGGCGCAATGTATACATATGTTCTTACTCGGCTTGGACCAATAGGACCGCCGGAATCCCATGTCTTCTACCTTGTCCGAAGACGTTGCAGGAGTTGATCTGTACGAGTCGTCCGCATATCTGCGCAGATCTGATGGAACTGAACCTCAGCTGAGTACTGTGTAGGTGGTAGGTTTTGGTGTATGTTGTTAGCAAATGTGTTCTTTTCGTGGAGTCGTTGATTGCGCGATACCGGCTAACCCGCTACACTAGGTACCTTGACCCTCGCTTTTGCGATACTTGGCATCATTTGCGGCGGCCATTGCCACTGGGGATAGACGAATGGACCCACATACGCCCAATACCCTGATCACAAATGGGTCCCACTTTGGCGTCACATCCAATCATCTCGAGACGTCTCGACTGCGTGTCTTGTATCATAGATGATCACAAAACTTTTGGAAGAGACATGAGTTGTAACTTCCATTCCACAGAGCTCAACGGGATACGAAAAGGTTGAACTCGGATATACGTAAGACTTCAAACCGATTCCCATCGTTGCTCGTCGGTTACAAGGTTTGCGGACTCCATTATTGGGAATCTTGAGCACTCACACTCTCCGTCTGTTCTCTTTCACAGCATTAACCGGATCTGCTCTATAGACAGCTCACATTATTCTACTTACATGGCAGACGGTCTACTACTCGCCAGACCTTACCCCGAGACTGGCAAGGTGCGAGCGGTGGTGCGGTGAGGATTTGGTTGCAAACACAAAATATGTCGAAAAAAGTCGGTTGGTTGGATTCTCAAAAGAGAATTATCACCTATCAGCAAGTGGAAGGTAAGTGTTGGCTTCGACTGCTGGTATAACGCTGATTCATGGACAAACATCGTCAAAATGACAAGTCAAACGGCATGGCACCTCAAGTTGAATAAAATCAAAAGACCGGAGTTACTTCTCAAAACGCTATGCAGGCAACCGCAATCAAATCAAGATTCTGAAAGCCCATCGAGTATGCATCCCATGACATTGGATTTGCTTCAATTTGTCCGCAAGATGTTTATAGCAGAGGAACTCGATGGATGTGGGACTTGACCCCTGGCATTGTGAACGACTTGGAAGCCCTTCAAACGAACAGCAGATACCTACCATCACCGACGTTAACTCCCACGTACCTAAGGTAGCCACACGGATAAGAGCTCCACCTCAAAGAATTTTGCGTCGACGAGATCGTATAGTACACTAGCGGAAGCCCGCACATCCTCCTCCAGGAGTGCCTCGAGTCTGTTCTGGAGCGCGCGAGGTGCGTCCGTGAGAGGGTCCTGCAGTGGCACGAGGTTATAGTCAGTAACCGTTGTCTTCTTGCTATAGGAACGGGATCTGAATCCCCCATACGCCTTCCTGTCCTCGAAAATCGACGCTGACACTGGTGTGAGAAAGCAGAATTTTACTTACCGATCCGAATCTCCAAGTGTGCCAGATGAACGGTGACCCATGTCCAGCCTGCTTCGTTCCAAACCATACGCTTGTTTCCAAGGACCGACGAATCGCTCGCTGAACGAAACATTAAACCCCTTGCGATGAACTTTCTCAGCACGCAAAGAGACATCATGTCGTCCCCCGTCGCCATCCAGTCGGGTCCCTCTTCCGAATCCTACCCCTACTCTCCAGATCTTAACTCTTCGGGTACCATCCTCCCCCATCTTCCCTAATGTCCCCAGTGTCCATGTCCTGAGCGAGGTCTTCAGCGAGGTCCAGCTCCTCCCCTCTTCCTCACCTCCACATCACCTCCATGTCCTCCTCCTCCACGATAGGCACCACCTCTACCCCTCTCAACCGCGCTCATCTCGCTCTCACCTGGCAGTCTTTCTGGATTACGCAGCGCGTCAAAGATGACTATGCGGATAAAGAGAACGGCGTATACGAGCTCGTACAACGATTCCAGGCACGCAACCATGTTGATGCTTTGACGGGTTGTCTCTTACGGTATCTTGACTAATACTTTGGTTTTGCGGTGCGCGGTGCCAGAGTGCGTTTTGTCGGAGACGGGATGCGTTTGTTGAAGTCGTTGAGAGCTAGAGAGAGGAGGTGTATATGTTTGAGGGCGAGTGGAAGGTGTACTTGTTACCAGGTATGAGCTGGTTGAAGAGTCGTATATTTGTGGAGTTTTTGATGGAAGTTGGTTGTATTTGAAGTGTGAGAGGTTGCGGTACAGGCAGGAGTCTGAGGTCAAGACGGTGGAGGGGTTGGAGAAGAGGAGCCAAAAAAAATACGGTATTCTGGTATAAGTACAGGTACCTGCCTATTGGATCACACTCGATCAATGATCAAAGAAGTGAGCTCGAGGTGAGTTTGTCTTTTGATACTGGACGTGCCCCTGAATAACTAATATAAGGTACCCAACTTGATGTTCCTATGCTACTCAGCTGTTGTGGAAAGAAGAGGACCTCTTTGAGTTCCTCGCGACAAAACAGATAATACCAACCGACGACATACATCTATTGTTGACTGCCTGCCAGCACGTGGGTCCTTACCGTCATCCTTTTGTGCCAAGCACTTCCGCCTTTCTCACCTGGTAGACAGATCTCGGAGCTTGACCACTCTCTCTCTTTCTGACCACCTTCTCAATTCATCCCATCTTCATTGCCAGCTTTACGGCTTCAACGTAATATCAACCGATAACATACTCCGTTAAGCTTGTCCATAACTTGGAACTTCTTATACCTAGGCATTTATAACTCCCTTCTCGGCCAAGTTACCTGTAGGTATTTTCACGAATATCATAAATCGTGCCCTGCTCTTGTCTTTGCTTCGACTCGAAGATCATGGGAACCCGGAACAAAGATTTTGAAAGACCCCCTCAAGCACGTGGCAAAGGTCAACGGGCGCAACGTCAAGATGGGACTTAGTAGGTATGTGCGGTTTACACAATGGCGATCGACAGGGCCGGAAGAAAGCGTGCGTACGAGGGTGCGCAAGTAACTATCATGCTTTAGTGGTAGTCCTTTGTTGGGGCTTTATCGGTGTCGTGGAATCGGCACAGGGGTTAGACTCGGGACTTGACCCGGGGAGAGGACTGGATGGGATGTGGAAAATTTTTCTAAGAAGTTTCGATGTTCCATGCCGAGTTCAAGGTATTGAATCCCTTGAGAATCAACATTTCCACATCCTTGTGTTTATCGCCCATCAGCTTGCCCATCTTCAATCTTGGCGTACTTTGTCGGGTTTTCTGCCCTGTCTACTACCCCCGTTTTCACCCAGATTAAAACGCCACCAAATAGCCGTAGCCGGGGAGTAACCTCACATCACATACGGAGGCTTACAACCCAGGTCATTATCGGAGATTTTGGCCAGCGTGTCAATTTCGTAGTTCCCGATTGCTATAAACTGTGCCATGCCCTTTCCGACAACTGACCGTCTCGTCCTTTCAGCCATTATGGTGAATTCCCATGATCAGCCCGCGGTCTTGCTTCAAAGGATAAAACCCGAAATAATTCTCCTCACACAAAGAGGCCTTGTTCTCGTCTCCTCTTCCACTTCCATACATGTAGGTAATCTGTCACCTCACCACAGCTTGTCAAAGCCAACGGTCTCGTGCCCCATTTCTTTTTTTCCCTTCGGTCCTCCAAGCCAACCAAATTATTTTGAACCTCAAGTCTTGCTGCCCAATACCCTTTTGGCACTAGCGTGCTAGCGCCGTTGGCTGCAGTTGCACTGGCTTCCACTGATTTTGCACTGGCTTTTGTTTGGCACTGGCACGAACCAGCGTGCTCGGTGGTGTCATACCATGTGGTTTGCATACACGAAACGAAAGAACGTGTGTTAGCGTTGTCGGTGCACCGTTGTGTATGTCAGTGTCGGTCAGCAACAAAAGAACTTGAAAAAGAGAAAAGCTTGAAGTGTGGGAGGGAAGTGAAATAATCCTTCTTTTTCTATCAACTGTGTCTGGATTTTCCTTCTCCTGAAAACCTCATCCGTTGTTCGAGTGTTGATTCCTACTCTCATTTCAAGGTGTGAAGTACCGAGAGGTTCTACGTACACGTGAGTGCTTTCCACTTCAGATCAAAATAGTTGCGTTTAATTGCGGCCGTGATGACGTCGTCCTGGATGATGGACTCAAGCTGATCGATGAATCAGATACGAACCTCAAGCAGGGCACTCAAACATCAGCTGAGCCATCGCCGCTCGAGTCCAACCTCCAACACATACCGCGAGCTTTTCAACCCACACAGCCCGCTCATTGCAGTACCTACAAATACATCCGGCCCGGAATCAGCAAACTTCAGTCATCAGCAGCCATCAGCAAGCCCTTCAACAGCGACACCCGATAGCAAGCATCCTCTTACTCTTCACCCACCCACATCCTCTCATCTACCTCTCACCTACGTTCCTACATACCTACCCACCAAGCAACATCCACCAAACAACACCTGGCATCCACACAATGAAAGTCCAAATCCCAACACCCGGCTACACCACCTACATGAATCTCCCAGCCGTCCCAGCCAACATCCAAGCCGCCCTAGCCGGGGATGAGAACCAGCGGCTGAATCTCATATGGATCGGACTAGTAGCCGTGGAGATTCTGATGGTTGTCAGCGTCGTGGTGCATGCCGTTGTTAGGGCGATTTATCCCAAGAAGAAACAGAGGTTGGATTCGTGGTAGAGGAATGGGGATGGAGGGAGACAGGACGAGCGGGCCAACTCCGATTTGACGACACAAACTGGTGCCCGAGGCCGAGAGGATCTTCGTCCGGCTATCGAGGGCAGTGTATGTTGGCACGATGGAGGTACCTTAGTTTATGATGATGAGTTATGATAAAATGTATAGGTACCCTAGGTACGTATGGAGGATTGGTAAACATTGGAATGCAAAAAAAAGTTCTCCAGACAATGGTTGAGATCGGCGGGAAAGGGAGGGTGTATCATGGTGTTTGGACTAGAATGTGGGTAACAGAACTAGCTCATCGTAATATAATACCACAACTCGCATTGGGCTTCAATTATCTCCTTCCTGCGTTATACTAGAGGTACACCTCTCATTCAGTGCTCCCTGTATCGTGTTCAAGCCCAGCCTACCACCCATTGCTTCTCATCGCCAGTCATCCTGACTAACCCAGTTGGACATAAGGGCCGGCACCCAACACTTAGATGTTCGCTCCAACCGTATAGCACCTTAAAAAGGCTGGTATGATCGTGATCAAGTTGTTGATATCGTTTAGAAACGTAGTGGGATCGATTCTGAGGGCTGCAATAGAACGGTCGTTGAAGGCGGCATCCACCAGACAATACAGGGGCTTGGGATCGGAAACATTGAAGATTCAGTTGATGAACTTTTCGGCTGTGAAGCCGTAGGGAAGCAGAGGCAGGAAGACGGCGGGGGCGCTTTTAGAGGCATTGGCCTGGTCAGTTTGAAAGATTCTAGTGAAAGCGGTGATGAACAAGAGGGTGTAACATGGCAGGAAAGGAGGTGGGAAGGGGAGAACATACAGGCTGAAGATACGGCCAATGACGCCCTCATTCTGAGCGAGAAGATTCCAAGTGGTGAGAATATTGAAGACAGCCGCGCGCTCTGGTATCTCGACGTAACCATTGACACCAACTGTGGTACCAGTAAGCCGGTCACCAGTCTGAACACCATAGTTGAGGCCCACCTGGAAAGCCTGAGACCAAGCAGCGTCGTGAGCAGCCCTGTCCCTGAAGTCACCAGTCCTAACTTTCCTGAGGAAGGCGACCCACATGAGAGAGCTAGGGTTTCCAAACGTGTCGTTTGACTTCCCCAGGGCAATGGCCGTACCACGCTGGATTCCCTCAAGCACACCAGCCAAGCCGTATGAAGGAGCAATATTGGGATTGGGAAGGTTTTTGTCGATAAAGTACTGCATCAGTCCTTCAATAGCCTTGAACTGGGTCTGGCTTTTGTTTGGGCCGCCGAGGAGCTTGACCTGGATGGTGACAAGGTAAATAAGCCTGTCGGACATAGAGACATTCTGAAGGATGTTAAAGTTGCAAGCCAGAGTGTCCTTGCAGGCTGGCCACCCTAAGATTGAGGTTTCAGTGCCGGATACAGCATTGGTGGAGGCGGTGTTCATGTTGATGGTGGCAAGCTTGGACATGACCATGTCGACTATGTTCTGCTGACCGTTCACCGCTGGCATCTTCTAACCCTCCACCCTAAACAAACCCTCTAGCACAGTCAGTGCCATGTGGTCCGGGAAGCTCAAATCGTTGATCTGCATGGTGGCAGCAAGGGCACCAGCGGTGGAAGCCACTAAGGCGAGGGCAAAAGAACGCATGGCTGGCTAAACCGAACTGAGAGTCAGGTACGTTGTAGAAAATGAGGTGCTGAACCGTGGATCATGGATGGCAGTGACCAGCCGACGTCCTTCACTTGGATATATCACACTTATAATCTTCCTCCAGAATCAGCCATCCTGCTATAGACTTTCCATCTTCAGGTTGCCGCCGGAGTTGCTGAATAGAGGTAACATTCCTCCTGTAGGCTGGATAAGGAATGTGTCGAGAAATGACTGTCTGGACAACCCACGCCGAATCATCCTTCTGTTTCTTACTCTGATGAAATTACTGAGCTCAACTTCCCATCCTCCAGATGTTTCGTCGATCATGTGCCAGTGCTGTATAGCTCCATAGCTGAGTTCTCGGGAGGCTTTAATGACAGCCTTGAGGATCATTGACAATCGGAATGTGGGGGTGGGACGTCCCGAGACACTGCCGATCCCGAAGACCTGGTGTGAGTTGTCGCTAGCTCTTGGGCAGGAATTTAGATCATTCCTGCACTATCTTTTCGCTTCACCGGTCATCGTCTACTGAGATGAGCTCAAGTTGTGGTGTGGGCATCAAACGGCAGCGATTGGATTTTCTCCCTCTTCATCGAATAGTGCCGAGTAAAGCCTAGCATTGACACTTCAAGGCTTGAAGACTATGGGCCTGTTGATTTCTGGTTTACAGCGAAAAAGTTGTGTAGTTTAACTTGACCGATTAGGGGTGGTTGTCCTTGGAGTGCTGTTTTGGTCGTTGAAAGATGAGAGTGTGTCGGTTCCAGTCTGTTCTCTGGCGAGGGTTGAATCCCTGTCACACCCATAATTCTCGTTGAAAGACACCTGCAAGCCATTTGAACTGCTGTAAAGGGCTATCTTGGACCATTAGGTACGTGAATTGCAGTAGCGTGGCGGTTGTCAATGCGCTGGGTAGTGTAATGTCCCTGTGAATGTGCAAAGCTTGATGGTGCGATCTCAGAAGGTATCCGGGTTCACGTTGGGCCGAGCCACGAGAATGTAGGAGAGATTCCAGAACAGGAACCCACATCCCGGGTTGCTCCGTGTCGTAGATCCCCGATCCAACCAGGGGTTTGTTGTTGTTTGAATCGCTGGGTTCGGTTTCGGGACCTCTGCGGAATATGTAGCGCCGAGAAAGTCAGGGCAAAGGAGGAAGGAACTATGAGACTTCAGTGTTAGATACCTCTGATCACCAAAGGAGTAAGCTTAGGTTGTATACCGGGTGATGCCTTGTGTAGTGTTCGCGAGTCCTGCTGCGTATCCAATTGCGTCAGGTTGCGTGCCCTTGGTGTGACCGCCGGTCTCATTCATGTTGGAAGGTCGGCCTAAGTTGTGCTGTCGATTTTGAGGGACTGTGTTCCCTTAAGGGTTATCGAGGCAGCATTTGTTGATAAGACTTTCTGATGGCATAGTAAATTGTCATTGCCGTCTTCGTTGCCGTTGGCGTTGCGGTAGTCACGATCGTTGTTTGGAATTCCACTGCAAGGCTCGTGACATTGTCTGGTGGTTAGGTAAGCTTCAAAGACATGACCAATACATACCGAAATGGAACTCCCAAGTAATTTCCCAGCTCTGGCATTTCGGTCAGGACATCCGGAGGGGGTCGTTCGGTTGAAATGTCGATGAAGTGGGGAAGTTGACAGCGTCATGCACGGAACCGGGCGGCAGGCGATCATCTTTCTCCTCAATGCATGCCGTATGGAAGTTCAAAAGGACGGCAGGTCAGACCTAGCGAAAGTAGCGATGAAGGCGGGCAGTGATGCACTAACATCACAGCGGCAGGATAGACACTTGCCGCGCGGCCTTAACTGCATTGAATTGACACTGGGGGCCGCCCAATGACGGACTGAACTCCAATGGGACATGAGCCCAAACCTGTCACATTGTCATCGAAACCATTGCTGGGCTGGAGCTTTTATCCGGAATCTTCATTGACGAGAGACGGATGGCTGGGCAAGTTGGAATGCTGGACTGCATTGTAAATCCGAAGCGATTAGTTCCAGTTCAGTGAGTGTACCTTTCTCCAACTGTTCATCCTCACAATATCCGAGTGTCGAACGGATTGAAGAGCACCTTAACGGCTGCTAAGTGCTGCTGAGGAAGTCGCATCCATCGAACGGTTTCAGTCGAAGCGGATGGCCCGGGGTGCCATGAGGAGATGGGGCCATGACGCCCCTGGCCGGCCTGTCAGGTGGAGAGATCACAGGCCCCGCCCCAGGAAGGAGCCCCGCTCGGGACGGTAGTGTAGACGAAGACAGGAGACATGGCTGTCATGGATCGGTTGGGGTGATTGAGCATTCAGGTCGTACCTACCACCAGTACTAAGGTATCCTTTTGTCAAGTCTGAATGACGGTGGATATTTTCAATTCTGCTTCCAAAACTCCCTTCATCATCAACGGGTGTCGGCCATCCTTTATGTGCTCGAGGTCAGGTCGTCTGTCATCTCATTGAGCTAGGTCATCGGCACCGGCACTCGCCATCATAAGGTTAGACGCTAATCCGCCCGGAATAGCACCGCGGTGGTTTGGGTAGTGGCACCATCGCAGTGAGGTGGGCCGACCTTGTTCGCTTTCGTCCAAGTGTCGAGCCGCCACAAGACTTCCCCGGATTGCTTGGCGACACCCTAACGCGCCCTTGATTGGAGGTCCATTGGAGGCTTTTGGAGAAAGCTGTTGGAGATGTAAGTGGTCGGGAAGGACCCGGTACCTCCGGGTCCTAGCAGATCACCCTATGCCATCATGTCATGATAATGTATTCATCACACGATCGTCCAAAAACGGCCAGAATCCGTAACCGCATTGCTCTGCACCACCACTGCACTACCACGACCAGGTGATCTTCTACCCCGCCCGGCGAGGCAGGAACGAATGCAGCGGAAACGAACCCTCCAATTTCGACTCGCTCAGCTCCGAGTCCCGTCCTCTTGCTTGATCGCACACCCCTCATGACGAAGACCGATGGTACATCCAGTCCTATCACTTATACGGCCTCCACAAGTGTAACCACCACTCATATCCCACCCGTGATGGCTATCCTGAAATGTACCCGCAGCTTGCTTGCTTGCTTGCTTGCTTGCCTGCCCTCTGCCCTCTCGTAACCAAACCAGCTCGCCTTCCGTCTCGAGAAGGGCAGTCCTTGGATCATCTCCCGCATTATTGGAACTTCCCCTCCCGTTGCCGTGCTCGTGTCCCGCTCCCCTTTATCTACCTCATAGCTCCCGTCTCGATTCATACTTTTCCTTCTCCTCTTTTCTCTCCTTGTCCAACAGACACCTCTCCCCAATCTGCATCCATCTTCGTGAGATCCAATCCTATTCATCATCCATCCTCATCGTCATTCAGCTGTTATATCTTTATACAGCTGTCACACGGTCTGAATACCAGTAGTCATCTGTAGCCAGATCCAACCAATCCATCACCACCATGTCGGGCGAACCACTCACCAAGGTCGACTCCGCCGTCCAAGGTCTGGAAGCCACATCACCCCCAAAGGAGGGCCACATCCACAAGCACCGACGAGCAAGCTCGAGTGCCAATGGGGTCATGAACATCAACGACCTGGAGGCTCAAGGAATTGACCTCCAGATTGCCAAGGAGACGCAGATGTTGGGGTGGTAAGTCCTGCCATTCACCCTGTCCCACAGGCCATACCGTGACTTGACACCTCGATACACTCGAGACATATGGCTCACACTTGTTTTGTCCAATGACAGGAAGGTCAACACCTCGCCTACGTCGATAGACGACAAGGACTACCTCAAGATGATGCTCACAACACCGCCAGTCAAGAAGATTGACCTCTACTTCAAGACGGGGTTGCACGTAACAGCACGGAATCTCAAGGGGGTAACCATCAAGGACGCCATGGATGCCATCCACAAGTCGTTCAAGAAGAGGGTAAGACTTTTTTCTTTTCAACCACCACCACCTGTTGACCCGTGTGTTAGCAAGGGAGTTTCCTTATGACTGACTCTTTGATGTGCTTCATAGCCGGATGACGAGCTACCGGAACCATACCTCAAGGGCTTCGAGTGGGACAAGGAGGAGTCGTGGACTTCACTCTTGGTACACCTGTCGACGAACGCTGGCATTAAACCCGCGGGCGGCTCCTCCAAGAAGAAGAAGAAGGCTGCCGTCGCCGAGGAAGAGGCTGCTTAAGCCGTTCCCACTCTCGTCCAGACCAACTTGGTCTGCACCTGCTATCCTTGTCTTTGGTCCATCGGTGATGGTGACAATGGCAGGATCATAATCTGTATCATTAATGATTCCCTGATGGCAGACTGGGGTTAACCCCCCGTGTCTGCTGGCGTCGTTGCTTTCGGTGCCGTTGTGGTCTGAGGAAATAGCTGGCTGGATCAAACGCATACAAGAGCAGCGGACACAGGACAAAATAGTGTCTAATATGCTATTGACAATGAACATCACTTTCAGCCATGGTAAAATGACTGCGTATATGTTATGGTGATGAGCAACTTCAATGTCATTGTGTCTTGCATTTCTGTCCATTGCTTTCAAGTCTTCCACCTGTAAGGTTAAAGTACAATATTCCCCAACATGAAGTCCGTCTTGCGCCAGTACCTGAAATCTCATGTTTTTGACGTGCTCCCTGACAAACACTCAGATCTCATTGCGGGGTGACCGAAGTGGATGAACCATGGCAAATGGGTCATCTGTTCCATAAAATGGTTTGTACCGAGGGATCGGGTGGTAGAAGAACAGAGACGACGATTTCGGAAAAGGGTGTACCATGTAGGCTCCGAAAACGTGAATTCAGAATGCAAGGTGGAAGGTGTCCGGCAACCACGTACATGGTTTCTGGCTGCCGCCGTAGTCAACTGACAGAGTGCGTTTCTGCACCATCCGATTCTGGTTTTTGTGAGTTTGTACCGGGTGAGCTTGCTTTTCCCTTCACAAAAGCCTCATGTTGTCTCCCATGGAGCTTTCGACGGTCCGATGGTCACTTAACCCATCCAGGCCATCGAAATTCGAAATGCCGAGGTGCCCCAGATGTCTAAGTCGTCGTCCTATTATTGCGAGTTGTGAGTCGAATGTGTCGTAGGCTCCGCCGCCAAGTTTTCCTTCAGATGGATCCGTCGTTGGAAGAGAACGAAGGCAAGAGTCTCGACATGCAAGCCGAAGCTCAGACCTTGCTTGATTCTGGGGAAGCGGGGCCAATGGCAGGGAGCTCGGAAAACCAGTGGGGACGTGAATTACGTGGAGAAACCCCGGATTTACGATCCCCGCCTTGACGGCGCAATTGGTGACCGCATACCTTCGGCTACTGGCGGGGG
>HF970628.1:183030-200109 GCA_000604205.2 Neurospora africana FGSC 1740
CTGCATCGCGGTCTTGGA
This sequence comes from Neurospora africana FGSC 1740, assembly GCA_000604205.2. Taxonomy (NCBI): domain Eukaryota; kingdom Fungi; phylum Ascomycota; class Sordariomycetes; order Sordariales; family Sordariaceae; genus Neurospora; species Neurospora africana. Next base: position 183,049 of record HF970628.1, read on the forward strand.
CGGGCGGAATTTGGGAACTTCGAGAACGATGCATCGAGGCACAAGCAGGACCTAACAATGACGAAGAGTTTTTTTTTTTGGAAAAGTACTTAGCAGTGCTACCTCGGGAACAGAAAAAGATGGATGGGTTTTCTAGACTTGGTTTGCCTTTCGGAGAGATAACTTTCCTCTCCAGCCCTCCTCCTTCTACATTCAAGTTTCTCGACTCGGAGCCATCGATACACTCAAGCTGGATTATACCTACTCAACCGTGACAATGCCAGTCACCAACTTTGATTTCAAAGAAAATTACCGCTACCAGAATGGATTCGATTCCTACCTAGAGTATGGTTCCCTCTGCCACTTCTAGGTCTTACCTCTGCTTACCCAAACCCCCAGATCCGAAGCCGTCTCCGGCGCTCTCCCCATCGGCCACAACTCGCCCCAGAAGCCTCCTCTCGGCCTCTACGCCGAAAAGCTTTCCGGAACCGCCTTTACAGCTCCCCGCCACGAGAACAAACAATCATGGCTTTACCGCATCCTGCCTTCATGTTCGCACCCGCCCTTTGTCCATGTCACCCCATCTAATGGCCAGGAGCCCGTACTCGAGCAATCGCCAGCCAGACTGCACTACATCCCCAACCAACTCCGCTGGGACCCCTTCGACCACGAATCTGACACGGACTTCGTCTCAGGCCTGCGTCTCGTCGCCGGCGCCGGCGATCCCACCCTCAAGCAAGGTCTGGGCATGTACGTCTACGCCGCCGGCAAGTCCATGTCCGCCCAATCAGCCTTCTACTCAGCCGACGGCGATCTTCTCATCGTAGCCCAAGACGGCGTGCTAGACATCCGCACCGAGTTCGGCTGGCTATTGGTCAGGCCGATGGAAATCGCCGTCATCCCGCGCGGCGTGCGCTACCAAGTCCTCCTCCCCTCCGGTCCCGTCCGCGGTTACGCGCTCGAGCTCTACCAAGGGCACTTCCAGCTCCCCGAGCTCGGTCCCATCGGCAGCAACGGCCTCGCCAATGCGCGCGATTTCCAAGCTCCCGTAGCCTGCTTCAGTGAAGACCACGGATCTATCGCGCTCGACGGGCCCAACAGCTACACCATCACAGCCAAGTTCAACAACACCCTTTTTGAGACCAAACAGCCGCACACCCCTTTTGATGTTGTGGCGTGGCACGGTAATTACTACCCCTACAAATACGATCTCGGTAGATTCAACACCATTGGCTCTATTAGTTTTGACCACCCGGACCCCTCCATCTTCACCGTCCTCTCCGCCCCCTCAGACCACGCGGGAACCGCCATCGCCGACTTCGTCATCTTCCCTCCTCGCTGGCTTGTTGGGGAAGATACCTTCCGCCCACCTTGGTACCATAGAAACACGATGAGCGAGTTCATGGGATTGATAACGGGTGCTTACGATGCGAAGAAGGGAGGAAAGGGCGGGTTCGTTCCGGGGGGCGCGAGTTTGCACAATGTTATGAGTGGCCATGGCCCCGATGCGGCGGGTTATGAGGGGGCGAGGAACGCTGAACTAAAACCGCAGAAGGTTGGAGAGGGGAGTTGTGCGTTTATGTTTGAGAGTTGTCTGATGGTGGGGGTGACGGATTGGGGACTCAAGACTTGTCAGAAGGTGCAGGAGGATTATAATGAGCATAGTTGGGGTGGGATTAAGGTGCATTGGAAGGGGATGCCGGAGGGGGAGAAGGAGGAGGGGCATTTGCTGTAAAGGGAGTTGGAAGGGGAGACAAATACCTTATTTCGAGGGTTACTTTGGTTATGAACAGGAAAAGGGGATGAGTGCTCGGTCTACTGTAGGAAGAAGAAGTATACCGATGAGCAGAGCCTTAAAAAGGACTGGGAAGACTATACCAGACGTAGTCATTATGTGTGAACACTTGATCATCATGCCATCGGATCCGAAATACAATATGTTTAATGTCTTCGGATCCTGCATTACCCTAAGGCCATCGAGCTGCGGTTGAGCGGTTGGATGCTGTTCACTTGGCGCCATTGGGAGTTGGCGGCGAGACAGTACAGGGTAGTAAGTGATGATTTTCGCAATCAAGCAAGAGATCAATTAGGCACAAGCAGTTTCTGACAAGATTGTTTGATGGGCCTCGAGCAGCTGCTTCCCACGCCCGCATGTAAGTGAACAGCGACCAGCAACCGGCATGCTAGAAAGACCTTTTCCAAAGGGTATCAACTATCTAGGTACCTTAGCATAACAGTAATCTCAGACTCCATAATCATATTATCCAAAACTTCATATGCGGTCAACCCATCTCATGCCGTTTACCCAGACTCTCCCCCCACCGACGGCCCCAGTGGCACCGCAACGCTCGTATTCAACCTTCCCTAAAACCTCTTCCTCATCCTCTCGAAGCTAACCCTGAACGCCTCCGGAAACCACCCCTTCAACTTCTCATTATCCCGCCCCTCCATCATCTCCACCAACGCCTTCGCGCACATCCAACACAACACCATCCCATGCCCCTGGAAACTACAGCTCATCCAAAATCCCGTCTCCCCGGGAACCGCTCCGACCATGGGAAATCCGTCAGGCGTGTACCCCATGATCCCCGTCCACTCCTTTCTTACTCGTCCGTCTGGGTGGTCCTCTCCCCAGTTCCCCTTTCCGTCACCACCACCACCAAAATATCTCGTCAGTGTATCCCCAAGGTAAGTGCTGATCTCATCATTAACTGTCGTGTCATCCGTAGTCCCATACTCCTCCAACCCTTCCTCCTTAGCTCTCACCAGCCCACCGCCAATGACCAAGTCCCCTTCGTTTCGACTTTCCTTCGGCCGGGGAATCATGTACTCGTACCCCTTATCGTAGATGAAGCTGTACGTAGTCGGCAGACATCCCTTCTCGGGTAGTTTGCTCCCCGGTCTTTGCGCCGTGACTTGCCCGCGCAGGGGGACTATCACGCCCTGGAAGGTAGGCGCAATGGCGGCCGTGTACCCGTTCGTGGCGAGGATGATGTCCTTAGTCCAGATGTTTCCACGAGGGGTTTGTACGGTCCAGGTGCGATCGTCGCGGCTTTTCATCAGGGAGGTGGCGGGGGTGTTGGTTTGCACGTTCAGGCCACGGGATAGACAGAGCTTGAGGAGACCGGTGGTGAAGGCGTAGGAGGAGATGCTCCCGGCTGGGTAGGAGACGCCGCCGTAAAGGGTTTGTGGTTCGCCGGCTACCGTGCCGGCGTCAAGCGCGCAGTGAAACTTGGACTGGACTTCGGCCGGGGAGTGGAAGGTGTACTCTGCTACTGGGTCTCCTTCAGGGAACGCGGCCTTCATGGCGGCGACGGCTTCGTGGGCGGCAGTCCATTGAGCTTGATCGTAGATGATGTCGATGGTGTGGCAGGGGTTGGAATCGCAAGGAATGTTGTGCTCTTTGGCGAAGGCGTGGATGGCTTGGATGTTGTCGTATTCCAGGCGGGCAATCTGGACAGCAGCTGGAGTGCCGAGGAGAGAGGCGTGTTCGAGAAAGGAGCGGTAGGAGGCGGCTTTGGTGTGTCCACCATTGCGACCGGTTGCGCCAGAGCAGGCCTGGCGGGCCTCGACCATGACGATGTTTCTGGACCCCTTTTCCCCGGGGCGGACATCTTTAAGGAGGTTCCATGCTATCGCGGCGCCGGTAATGCCGCTCCCGATGATAACGATGTCGGCATGGCTTGGAAGATCCTTGGTGGTGCGCTGGTCGGCAATGTCATCCGGAGGATCTTGCCAGTAGCTCGGGGTGGGGTTCCCTCGAGGAAGAGCGACTCGGATCTTGGCGCGTTCGTCCATTGTTTAATGATCTCTTTGGCTGGAGGATTGGAGGTTTTGAAACTGTATGGTAGACGGTCATATGCTGCCTGCAAGTCATCAGTTTCTTCCATGTCGTGAGACAGCTGAACACCAACCCCCTATATTAACCCCGCGGAGGTTCCCGTCATCCCGCAGCGCTTATCCCCACCGAACGATGGGGTCTGGGCCTTCCCGTCAACCCACACTCCACCCGGTCCAGTCTCTTTCCTGTCGATCATTGTCGGTACGAACAGGTCATGTCAACATGTCAACATCGAGATTTACGTGGTTTGCCAGGAGCTGGAAATACACAGTAGCTTCCCAACCTCCACTTGGAGGTTCAAATCGAGCGGTATGCGTGTCCCCAGGAACAGACTTGAGCAGGTCCTGACAAACAATGCGTTTGTCGCCGATGACTCGATTCGATAGCAGGAACTTGTCGGTGTTGACATGTGCCAGGCGTTGAGGAATGAGGGGTTCGTCAGGCGCCCCCCAGCCCCAGATAGCGAAGCGCATTGCAGGGTTGACCATGTTGAGAAAGGACGAACTGTTGAGCTAGATCTGGAAATGACTGGTCATTTTGGTGCCAAAAAAACGAAGACCCCGGACACGAAGAGGAAAAAGAGGAAAGGTCGGCCGGGGTAAAAACCACTGAAACACCACACACAGAAGGGGTCAAAGCTGCCTGGTCCCAGCGACCCACGCTGTCGGGAAGGTGCTACGGCCGCGGACGGGTGATTCGGAGTCGCAAATGGAGACTTCAGTTTCCCAATCCAATTCCAAATCTTAACTCACCCAACACACCTTCCTCTTCTGGCCGTCGATCGCTTCGGCCGTTATCTGTCACACCACATTCATTCATTGGGATCACCTCGTTTATCCTCCATAACATCTTTGTCCAAAATCCAACCCAATTGCTTGAGTATCTAGAGGTAGGCTTGCTCATTAAACACTTCCGGCCACCGGAATCCTCCTTCCAATCCCAAATCATGAGTGAAGCGGCCCCCTTTGCTCTTCAACCAGTTCGTTCATTCGGCCTTCCTCTCAGGCAAAAAAAAAGGAAGCACAAAAAACATGTGGAAGAAGGCAAGTGCCCTTCACATGGAATTTGCTGATGTGCCATTTCGTCTTCCCGGGGTCCAAGACATCTGATCGTCCGCCGGCCCAGTTACCCGGTGTGACCTCTCGAAGCTCAAAAGCTAACTACCTCGGGATACCTTCCGGTGTGTCGTGTAGCCGGGCAGCTATCATGTTCATACACTAGAGTGTTACTGCTGGCTCCCGACCCCGTGGTCTGGTACCTTTTATGGAGTCGACACTTGTGAAGATTGCCCAATCAAGAAGCCATGCAAGTATGGTACAGGGTAGTCACCCAATTTATCATTGCGATCTTCTGTCCCTTACTCGCTGTCTCGAGCCTCTTATTTGCGTGCCCACAAACATTGCACCATGGTCGGATCCGATGACCCGCGAGTCTCCACTAATCGTTGGGTTGGGGGTTTTCAACCTTACCTCTACATGCCATTGATCAACATGCCTACCTAGGTATATCATACAGGTCCCCTCTCGTTCATTGACGCCAATGACCCCTTCTTCCTCATCATTCAACTAACAGCTCATCACTTCGCGCAATCATGGACTTCAGGAAACAGAACTCTTCAGCACATCTCTACTCTTGCTCTGCGCCGGCTGCTTCGCAAGACATCGTTCCAAGCTCAACACCAGAAGACGACTTTTGGGTAGCCGCTGGATGGGGGTGTTCCGGAGCACAGACCGGACCCTCATTCCCGGAAAATCTGTCTGAAAATACTCCTCAAGACTTTGGACATGACGAGTGTCTATTTGAGTTTGATGACTCCGATGAGCGGGATTGTTCGAGCTCCCTCACCGACTCGATCCGTGGCCATGTGTACGAGTGTGGCTTGAGATATCATGCATACCATGCGGGTAAATACGCCTACCCCAACGATGAGACAGAGCAATCACGCGAGGAAATTAAGCATACCATGTCAGTTATGCTCTGTGGCGGCCAATACTTCTTCGCTCCCGTTGAGGAGGCATTGGAAGATGGTGGACAGGTCCTTGACTTGGGTACTGGTACCGGGATATGGCCCATGCAATGCAAGTAATTGGTGGTTTACCCAGGCACTCAAGATCTGCTTGCTAACACCAAACCGACAGTGGCTGAAAACTACCCTGACGCAATCATCACAGGCATTGACCTATCACCCATCCAGCCCAGCTTTGTTCCAGAAAACGTGCGCTTCTTCATCGACGACTTCGAAGACGAGTGGATGGACCCCGAGGACAGGTACGATTACATCCATCTGCGGTTTGCACTACACACCCTCAAAGATACAAAGTCACTTATGCAACGTGTGATGCGGTAAGTCTCGCGCATTCTCTCTCTCGTCGCGATCATCTAGCTAACTCGACCATAGACACCTCAAACCAGGCGGCTACTTCGAAATTCAAGAGATCGATGTCAGCGATCCAAGATGCGATGATTGCACCCTCACACCAGATACTCCATATGCCGTCCGTGACTACCTCAAGCTCCTCGAAGACGGCCTCCGTGCCATGGGCGCCGACATAAGCGCCATCCAAAAGACTTGTCAGGAGATGCGCGAGGCCGGCTTTGAGGATGTTACCGAGATTACGAAGAAGTTGCCCCTCGGGCTCTGGCCGGCGGATAAGAAGCTCCGACTTTGCGGTCTGTTCTGGCGGACGGCGGTCATGGATGGCATGGCGGGACTGTGCAGCAGGCCGTTTCAGGCTATAGGACTGACGCCGACGCAGATCGAGTCGCTTCTGGTTGATGTGAGGGAGGCTGTTATGGATGGGAGTATTCATACATACTTTCCTTTGACTACTGTTTATGGGAGGAAACCGTTGGATGGTTAGGTGTTGGGATGTGGCTGGGTTGGGAGTTTGGCGCATATCGGCGATAATGAGAGTGATGACAAATTGCAAGAATGAAGATTGTGCTTTGGTTCAAGATCCGTATAATATACCTAGCCACAATCCATACATAGGTTAGTAAGTTGATATGTATGTATGCCCTTTGATTATTCCCGGTATCGCCCCTAAGACTCATCGCCGTTAAGAGTCGAACTCTTCCGGCATCATGATGAACTTGAGCTTGGGCCCAAACCCAAAGCACATAAACTCGACCATTTATACAGCCGCCAATATCTCCAAGCTCACTCATTCACTCACACATTGCCTCGCACTTGCGACTTGCCTCGCCTCTCCAATGCTTAAGCCTCACAATGTCCTTTTCACTCAGCCTAAGATCAAGCTACACAGTATTGACCGCTCTCCACGGGCGACTTTGCTTCCCCCTCGTAATCCTGCGATGCCTACGTACATCATCGTCACATAACAAAACAAGTAAATCACAGAAAGCGACCGAGACCAAACAGTTCAGAAACGTTATTCCTCCTCCAGAGTAAGAAATACTCTATGGTTCCAGGAATCTCACTGCTAGCTAGCTGTAGCTAGCCCTCCAGCCTCCAAGCAAGCATCGCGGTCTGTGCGCCAGCCTAGGAGAGCTGGGATAGCCACCCAAAAGAAAAAAACATGAACAGAAATTAGCAAAAAAGAAGATTTGTACGCGATACAGGACTCGAACCTGTGACTTCTGACCTATCGTTCGTGACCCTCCCTTTCACCGCTCCCCTACTACACTGGTAGTAGGCATTTGAGTCCCTAAGGCCCTCGGTACGATCACTTGTGAACGGGCCAACACTCTACCGACTGAGCTAACCGCGCAGATGGCTTTGTTGTTGTATTATATACACAAAGACCTAATACATATACCGTGAGTCAAGTGGTTGGGGAGGAGGAGAGGGAGGGACCGGGGAGGAGAGGGTTAGGTGTGGGCGTGGGCGTGGGCGTGGGAGCTGGTGCTGCTGCCGGGCTGGCGAGGCTGGTTGGGGTGGGCATGAGGGTTTGGCGAGCTGGCGTTTGGCTGGGACGGTGATGGTGAGCTGGCGGACAAAGCCTGGGCTGAGAGGTGAAGCTCGTGGGCTAATGGGAGAGGCATGGTCGAAGCGAGAAGCTTGGTGGTTTGGCCTGATGATGCTCGTGGCCCATTCTTGCCAGGCGCCTTGAGTGAGGCTCCTGGTGGTGCTTGGTCGTGACTTCCTTGCTTGTTCTTCTGGTGTTGACTGTCTCGTCGTCTCCCATCGTTCCTTCCCGTCGGTTGGCGCCTTCCGTCTTCGCGGGTCCCCCGAGATTGATGCCTTCCCGACCGGAGGTTTCTCCCTTCCCGTCTCCTACTTGTATGCTTTTCCAGAAGTACAGTATTTTGGCTCAATCATACATTGCAACTTGGAGGCTTCCTTCTTTGAATTTGGTGTTTACTTCGCAACGCCCCGCCGCCAACAACACACTGCCATCGAGTCAAACAATGACCATTGTCGCGACTTGCGATCAACGCAATACCCATTCAACCTTAACTTTCCCGTTTCACGAAGTATACTTAATCACTAATCTACAGACTGCATGTGATTCTTACAATCCTTCATCGCATTCACATCTTGCATCGGTTGATGGCTTGCACCAGTCCTCTCCTTCATCTTAGCCTCCATCGCGACTTCCCACACCATTAATGAACAGAGCGATTTCGGCAGTTATCACTGCACCCTGCAAATGGCATTGAATATGTTAAAAGAACACTGGCATGTGGCTCAAATTATCCGGAGTGCGCTTCAAAGGTAGAGACGGTTTTGCTTGTTCACTTGACTCCTTTCAATCACTCTCTCCTCTGAGGGATACGCGCTACTTTGAACCGGACAACAACATGGCTACAAGCAGTGAAGTGTATGAAAGTATACGGGAATGGCAGGTCTCGCCAGAGTGATGGCATACTATTGGGCCATGCGATATGGTCATTGAGCAGATGGTGATCCGTCGTTACTACGCAGGACATCACTGCATATGGCGTTGCGGGGACGCCAATCGCAAAGAGGGGACAGAAATCTGGAATGACCATCACATCCATTGCAGACACTCAAAAGAAAGCACTTTACAACCCGACTTTAATTTCATGTAAGTCTCATTGATCCCTTTAACAAAAGTTGGATGATAGGTTTAAGGCCCTCTCAGCATCAAAAATCTGTTCTGGACGAATGTAGACGGAGTGTTCTGATAGTGTTGATTTGGATCTTCCCATTTCTTGTGCGAACCTGATCGACCCATCCATTTTCTTGGCGCAACTCTCGCGCGAAGCCGCCAACAGGGTACCATGGTAAATCTACCTACTTCAACTTCCAAATCAACACGACAAACTTCCAGCGAGGTTTATCTTAGGTATCGATGGTTGAACCTCAGAACTTTCACCATTTCAATTCAAGCATGGGTTTTCCGGGTGGTTGGGAAGCAAACCAGTTGATATCCTGGGGGGAATCGCAACTCATTGGTTGGGATCGCGAAAGCTGATCAATTGCTTGGCGCAGCACTAGCCTGCATGGGATGGTCGAAGATTTCGGCTTGTAACACCAGCCTGCGCCCTCAGCCGTCGTCGCGACTTGACAACGGTTTGTGTGGGCTTCTCAGCTCATGTCATCAGTTCATCTTAAACGAAGCTCAGCTCAAATCTGACATTTCAACAAAGAATTCGCTGCAGCACAATGCCATTGTTCTGCATGCTGCCACACCAACATGTCGCAACCTCCATCAGCTCCAGGTCCTCGCGATGAAGATCCCCCGACATTGTCCTTACCTCCCCGCCGCAGTCACACCTTTCCAGAGCAGCCGAATCAACAACATCAAACCTTCGATGATTCATCCCAACCAGCACGGGTGCCGTCCTGGCCCCGGGAACCACCTCAGCCAGCATACCCCCCATCATCCGGATTCAACCCTTATATGATGCCCTATTCGATCCCGTACTATCCCATTCCTCAGCCCCCAGGCGCCTATCCTCCAGCATCTGTCCCTCCCGGACCAACGCGCGCAGCCCATCACGTCCATTTCGAACCATACCATGAGTACATACAACCAGGCCAGCATGGACCACCACCCGTACCGTTAGTTGCTCCCTATGACACTTGGGCAACACCTCCAGGCGGATATTACGGACCTGGAGACTCGCTCTCTCGGCCTTCCCGACAGCCTGTGAGAGCCAGAAAAATTGTTCGACGCTCAGCATCACCGACACCTGCATCTTCTCCCAGTGGACTCAAAAACAAGCGACGGCATAAGACCGTCAAGTTCGAACAGGACAGTGACGACGACGTCCTCCATAACATCGATGAGTACTCACCAACGCAACGGTCTCATGCTCCTCCTGCAGAGACCTTGCCCCCTGGCGCAGAGGACGACGACTCGGATGAGGATCGAAGCGACGAGTTACGATCCAACTCTACCGTGGAAGATGCCTACAGGTCTACGCGAGGAGCCTCCACTGTCAGAAGCTACGGGTCTTCAAGATTCAGGGCTACGCCAGCTCTAGTAACCGAAGAATCCGGGTCGTCTGCCTACTCCTTCGCTGCGTCCTTCCGGGCAGCCAGGGCGGCATCGATTGGAGGTTCAGCAGACGGGGAGCAGAGCGAGGATCCGGATGCGACCCCGAGCCAACCATCGCCAAGGGACGATCAGAATTCCGAAGTAGCCCACATTCTTGCCTCGTCCTATACTGGCGAAGGATACACAGTTGCCGAAGGTCACCACTCAGCAGACTTGCTGGTGGCCGCAAACCCAGCCCAGCTACGGCACCTTCAGCCACTGTATCGTTGGATGTAAGACATCCGCTTCCTGAGAGGTAACGAATTGGGTTAACCATTGAGGATAGGCATCTTACCCGACCGTCAATGTCCCTGGAAGACCTTTCTGTAAGCGCTCTCTGGACGAGAAGTCACACAACTTTCGGCTAACAGAAAGGATCAGAACCAGATCGCGCGCCTCTCCGTCCTGACCGGCATTGAAAGGAAGGCTGTCAACGATATCCTCTTCCGTCTGAAACAGTCGTCCGTTAAGTTGATTCAGACCTCAACAGGGAAGCCCGTACAGCACATGGAACCGGGCTGTTTCGACTATGTCTTACCTCACGATAGTGGTGTCGGAGGGCAAACTCGTACTACCAGGAGCGTAACCTGGATTTGTCTTCCATACTTCAGCCTCGAGCCATACTCTGGCCTTCTCTCCGGCGCCGAAAATTCATCAGCATTCCCGATCCAGACCTTGTTGCAGGCGCAATTTTCTCGGACTGCCAAAGAACGCGACATGCAACAAGCAGTACGACAAGTTGCCAAGGCCGGCCCAGGTCTCTGTTTTCACATTTCGCAGCTTTGGTGCATCATCATAAACAACTGTATGGCTCCTCTTCTTCAGTTTGCGCAGCGGGTATTGTGCTGGTCATACGGCTCTTGTTGACATGCGCTTTCTAGCATTTGTGATCACGTACGGCAGAGTGTCCGAAGATGTGCTATGCGGCAACTCTATTACGAGATCCGTCAAAGCCCTGAGTAGTCTTCCGGAGGAGCAGTCCCAGCAAAAGTTCTGGGTCCGGTTCGGGGGTAATGTTATGTGGACTTTGCCGGTAAAGGATTGCCAGACATGGTTTGTAAGTCTTGTGCTTGGACAAGGACAAATCCCTCCATGTCTCGCTGCTGGCTAACTATTGCACTTGTCATTAGGACTTTGTCTCCCATTTTTGGGAGTTCTGGCATCTGCCTCTTTGCTTCTACCGTAACAAGCGTCTGGTCTTCCCGGAAGACTGGCCGAAAATCTGGGCGTCAGCAAGTCAGAAACACTCGCATACAATCTCCTTTGATCTTGAGCTTGGGTGCGTACCTCTACCTACTCCCGGTGCTCATCCACGAGACTGGAATTGACACTAACTCAGCAATCACAGGCCAACGCCCAAACTTCCGACACCAGGACGCCTCGTGCCAATCCAACCCCTATCCCAACAGACCGAGGAGACCGCAACAAACGAACCCAAAGACAGTGAGGCGACCAACTCCAAGAAAGAAAGCCGGGATGAGAAGGCAAGGAAAGCGAAACACCTACGATCCCCTACAAAGACAACAACGCCCAATGCTTCAAAAGCCTCGCAGCCACCCCCGAGTTCCTCTTTTGCACTTTTTACATGCCTCGATGACGTTTCTCTGGCCAAAAACGATACGATCGACGAAGCCAAACTCGATGAGCGCCTCCACGAGATAGAAACAATCCTGTTGCACGAGACAAGTGTCAGCGACCAACGTGCATATAAACGCTGCCAAAGCGCCAACCGACTCTCGGTTTATCATATGCTTGAACAGGAGGAGCTAGAGATAGTCCACCCCGAAAGGGGGATACGCTCATCCAACCCGCAGGACTACGAAATACGGGCCGACATATTCAACTTGGCCGACATGATTTTCAGGTTCTTTTTTCCCAGCACAACTGAAACCCCAATGGCGTCCAAATTCTGGGGTGCCGTGAAAAACCAAGTCAAGGTGTGTTTTAAGCTAACATTGCGCCTGCTGTTCAAGAAGCAATATGCTGATGGTACCCCTAGCAGCATGATGACGAGGGCGTGGCCGACGATCGATACCAACTACGAGCTGTGCTTAAAGAGCTTGCCGTCATGATACTCTACTTCACTGAAACGTTTCTACATGCGCAACATGCGGATCGTATTCAAATCCACGTGCCCGACCAACTAATTGATGGCTGGCTCCATCTCCTTCTGGGCCTTTCTTATATGTCAACGGATCCGGAGAGAGCATCCACCTTCCTGGATCTTCATGCAAAACCTCTAATCAGCCAGGGACTCAACGCCATTGTCAGAGACATGGCTAAGAAGCCCCTGCTTGAGAAGTCCGTCGTTCTTCCCCAGGAACTAGTCTCATTGATGAGCATGAAGCTTCTCACGGACGTTACCCCTGGTCTGCCGAATATCAGCCAGACGTATTCTGCGTATTTGAGTGCCATTGTAAGTGCCAGGAGCAGAAAATACGTTGACGTACTGGCTTGCGGTCCATAATAGCTAACTCAGACCACTTCAATGACTAGGAATCAGACATCACCGGCAAGCAGTCCGATCGATCACACGAACAGCGCCTCGACCTACTTGATCAGGAACTATTGGTAGTACAGAAGACTGTCAAGTCGCAACGCGACATCTTCGAGCGTTTGGAAAGGTACAGCCAACAGTCTGCCTACAGAATGCCAGCATCGGCCCGTTCGCGGGTGGCACCCATACAAGGCCCATCACAACCGGTATACTACTCAGGAGCACCGAGAGGGGCTCAATCGGTGCCAAATATGTATAGGCAGTACCATCATTATGAACAACCACGATTGAGGTCGGCACACGGCTATGGGCAACAAGGGCAAGGGCAGTACTACGAGCCTCCACCTTTCTACGTCGAAGAGGTTCCCGGCTCGATGACGGAGGAATCAAAACAGCTCTCTGCACGAGATCCAGGTGGCTTCCGTCAACTTTTCCTCAACGAGTGTATCCTGCAACTTGACCAGCGCGAGCGGGAGTTTGAGGAGTACGAGCTTCACTCCAAACAGCTGAGGGTCATGGTATGTTTTCTTTCCTTCTCGTTTCAAGTAATGTACTGGCTCCAAGTACTGACAAGCTCTCTTCCAGAACCGTAACAAAGTGGACATCAAGAAGGACCGCCAAGAACGTCTCATATATGCCTTTACGGTTGTCACCATCATCTTCCTGCCTCTGTCAGCCGTCTCGAGCATCTTCGGCATGAACACCAGTGACATCCGCGACATGGAAGTTGGGCAATGGGCTTACTGGGCCGTTGCCATCCCCGTCACTGTTGCCGTTCTCTTCCTCGGCTTTCTTTTCACCGGTGATCTTGGAGCAGTCTTCCGTTGGGTATCCAGGATCAGCGGAAGTGGCATGTCGTCTTTGCCAGGATCAGGCTTCCAGGGCAAGCTTCCTTCACTGGGGACTGGTACGGGGAAGTGGCGGATTGATAAGCCTGGCCAGAAGGCGCTGGGGAGCGGCTCAGAAGAGAATGATTATGGGGAGCCGGAGATAGAGTATGTGATGCCGAGGAGGTCTGAGAATCTGAGGCGGAGGTCGTATACTCCCTATGAGACCGGGGAATATTCAGGTGCCTACTCAAGGTATGGAAGGGGAGAGGTGACTGGGCCCGGCCAACGGGGAGAAAAATGGGGCTTGCCTTATTGAATGAGGTGGAGTGATTGCCTGTATTATGGAAATTGGGAACTACTACCACCTCGGCCGGCGTTGCTAGAGAGACGAAGTCCCCCGTCTACTCTAGTCAAATATATTATGACGGGAATTGAGCTCATCGAGATGCTGCTGCTTCTTACTTCGAAGTTCTGCTTTGTCAGAGACCCCGTGTCGACGGAGGAGACTACCACGAGAACTGGTGCCTCCAGAAAGATAGCCTCCAGATACCGCGGCGATCCAACCGGCAGAAAAAGATTTTATGTTGTGGGTGGATGTATGGAGAGAAGCTCAGTTCGCAGATACCGGAGCCACTTTCTTTCATCATCTCAGTCACCAGTGTCTAAAGAAATGCACACCGCCGACTGATCCACTGAAGAAACACCGGCACGGAAGCATCAACAGCATCTGCGCTTACCATGGGGATCAGTTCTGCAATATTTCTCTCGCGCATCAGACATTCTCCCATTGAGGCACCAGTTTCCGCCCAGCGGCTATGCAGTCGTTTTTTTTTGAGAATCATTGTCCGTACAACTACTTATTACGCGTAGGACAGCGCTTTGAAATGACATAAGCCATGCGAGATATGCTGAGCAGCACAGCCGGAGAGACTTTGGAAGCCATCCGTGAGGAGTGTGGCCGTTTCTCTTCTTCTCGGGGAACTCGGCCCATTCAACAGAAGTGACAAAGAACCCGACACCGCCACTAGTGGCGACGCCTTCTTCGAGACACCCAACCGATGATGACACTTCGTTGGTCCGACTTATCCCAGGTCTATTCCGCTCGACCCTCGACCAGGAAGATACCTACAACTACCCTAGACAAGCTATCCGCTCTTCGACCCGGAGGAAAGATGGATAGTTCATTTCACACGATTCGATACGAACTATCCACGCGAGAACAATGCCGAAACCAACGCATCCAAGCTCCATCGAGTTGGGCGAGTAGGTGTTGAACTCATGGACACTGGCGGCGGTCCAAGTTGAGGCCCCGGAATGGTGGGTGCAGCCCATATACAAATTGTGTCTCGGGACATATGACCTTTGGTCCAAAGCGACAGCCTCGCCTATCACAATCGTTCCCGGATTGGGCGATATATTGCTGTCGTCATATCCACCAAGCGTCACATTTTTCCGGTCTCTCCCGGGCCTCCCGGATACTCCGGTCAGGGCCATGTACGGGCTTCTGCTCGAAAAGGAGGGCAAGGAGCCAAGGATTTATATTGTTTCCGGGACGACGGTTGAAGCTGGAGACCGACACCGGTTTCGCGACTACGAGAGGGAAGACTGGCCAGAATTGCTCGCTAAGTGTGTCCACAAAGACTGGATCCAAAGCCACCGCGGTCTGCTCTGGTGGTCTCCTATCCCCACCGGCATCGATATCCCCCACGCAGCATCTCCGCTTTGTAGCCATGGAGGCTACACTCGCCCTTATTCCCTCCACCGGCTCTGATCTATGTCGACACTATGTGCAACACCCATATGCCCGACAATCGATCAACACACCGGGCCAATCTGCCACCGATTCAAAATGGCAAACTCTTCTACCATTTTCAATTCGGGTGAAATGCCCCAGGAGCTCTACGATTTGATATCCAGACTCCTCGACAAACCTTACAAACTGGCACTCATGTCAGTCTCGCCCACTATGCAATAGGTACGTATGTTTCAGCACGTACAACTCGAAGGAAGTGCGCTTTCTGCAATATCGGTGCTCTCCATGGCAGCTAGTCTCGGGAAGCTAGATGTACTGGCTCAGACTATGTCACTCTGCAGATGCAGGGTTAAGGAGACCTACACCGAAAGATATATCCACTACGGGTACCTCTAGGTATGGAACCGCAAGTTAAAGTTAAGGAAGATACCTCTTGGTATCTCAAGGTAGGGCAGTCCTGCGCACCGTTGATGGAAATTGAGGGCAGCAAAGCGTCTGACCAGAAACGATGTCATACACCTAATCCAGCCCAATGTTTCCAGGAAGTAGGACAACCCTTCTGATATCTAAAGTAAAGTTCCAGCGCGAAAGAGGGAAGTGTTTTTGTCCAAGTGGGATATAAAGAGATACAAGACGGGATAGAATCTCAATTTGGTACCTCTAGAGGTACCTTTATAAATTCAGCTCCCTGGGTGAAGCTGTAGAGGTAGAAGGATCAAATCCATTACCTTGTTCCAAGATCATTGCCAGTAGAGGAGACCTCCACTTGGCTAAAGAGGTACATGTACCGAGAGGCGACAGCCTCGAACGACCGACATGTCTGGCGGAGAGAGAGGTAGTCAGCGTGATGGATGACTAGAGGTACACTTGGTTGCACTGTCGGTCTTAAGCGGACCTTTGACTTGGGGATCTGTTGTAGTGGGTGGCGCATAGACACTGGAGAAGAAAGAACAAGGACAAGTCGAAGGGGGTTAGTTGGTAGAGTGGGAGGTTCAAGAGTAAGGCGATTTATGGCGGTTTAGGGAGGTCTGTGTCATCAGTCACATCACATATTATGCTGCGTGTTGCATGCAACAAGAAGCTGGAGTTCCGAGCCCCCAAAAGAACGGTCAATTCATCCAGTCCCTCCAGTTCCCACGCACCTCTGTCAACCACCAAAATCCCAAACCCACCCACACTCTATTCTTTCCAAATCCTCCACTTCTTACATGTACCTACTACCTAAATTACCAGTGCTTTACCTAATCCCATGCCCAAATCCCCCTTTTCCATTTACCTGTCACCATGCCCCTATGCACCCCCCATCCCTTTTCCCCCTCCTCCCGCAAACCCATATCCCAACCCCCCATCCTCAGCAGCACTGGGATGATCCTCCACTTCCATCCCTCGTCCTAGCAACCAACGACGCCGCGTGGTGCCCACTGCTTCCGGTCAACGCTCAGCGTCCTCCTTCTGGGAGCTGGCGGAAGTACTCCACCGGGATGGTGGCGCGGCGAGGGTCACGGCCCAGGGAATCCAGAACCGGCGAGTTGAGCGGCGCCCGGATGCCTGACGGCGGCAGGGGCACGAGGGAAGCCCGGCGAGCAAAAAGACCAGGCGAGGCAGGCGGCGACAGGACTGGCGGCAATGGGGCAGGCGGCGGCGGCGACGAGGCAGGCGACGGGGGAGGGGCAGGCGCGGCGGCCAGAGCA
>HF970628.1:219767-239502 GCA_000604205.2 Neurospora africana FGSC 1740
ATGGCATATCTCCAGGGCGAAAAGGTGTTCATCTACTTCACAGAGGCCCTGGATTATTTCACAGGTGCATTTCTGGTAAGCTGGTAGCCCTTGGAGGTTTTCAGAGATGCCTACCTTCTTACCTAGTTTCGTGCTGGAGGCTGCCTCGCTATCTGGGTACCTCTAGGTTAGATATCCTCACAATCGATGATTTTTTTCCCATTCCCCTTCAAATTGGTACCCTCAAACCCAACTAAACCCCATTCCCCAAAACCTCATCATCCCCCTCCCTCCCCTCGCAAAACCCCCCCATCCTCCCCTCCCTATCCCACCTCTTCCTTACCTCCCTCAACCTCCTCGCACCCTCATCACTCCAAAACCTCGCCCTCCTCACCCTAAAGTCCGCATCACCCAAGTAACTCCCCACCGCGTACTTCTCCACCCCTTTGAACACATCTTTAACCCAGCCTGTACACCGCTCGTCGTCCTCAGGGTTTGACCAAACGGTGTGCACGGCAAAGTAGTGATCACTCTGCATCGAGAGGGCCATTGGTTGCCCCTGGGGGTCAAGGAGGGGAAGGCGAGAACGGGGGGACATGGAGAACCAGAGGGCGGAGGATTGGGGGGTGGGGAGGGTGGTGAAGGCTTTTTCTAGGACGTCGGGGACCGAGGTATAAGTAGCCTCTGAATCAAAGCCGGAGGAGGATCCGGTCCCAGAAGGGGAGGAAGGGGTGAAGGATGATGAAAGATCATTGGAAATATAAGCATTATCAGAGCAATACCTATGCCGCCACGGGTTGGCCAGTAACTGCTGTTTGTACTCCTGCATGAGGGAGGTAGGTTGGCAGAAGATCAGGTGTTTGGTGCCGGGTGGGTGGAGGTCGTGGATAGGTTGTAGGGCGGCGATCGCGGAGGAGCGGGAGGTGGTGAAGAGGGTGAAGGACACGAGGACGGTAGGTTCGGGGTCGTAGGCTGAGTCCTTTGGGTTCGGGTTGGATGGGTTGGAGGTGCGGAGGTGGGAGGAGACGCAGACTATTTCCATGCCTGGGTCGCAGGTTGGTGCGATCTGGACGGGGTGAGTAGATGAAACTGGTAGAGAGGTGACATGAGGAAAGGGAAGGGGGAATAACACACGTTGATTGCCCATTGTAGGACTTTCTTGAAGAGGGAGACAGGGTAGAAGTACAGGCTTTGGTACATCTCCTGACGTGGCCGTGTAAGGAGGTAAAGACGAGTGACGATGGCTGGGAATCCGGGGCCTGCTCCTCGCGCTGCCCAAAAGAGATCGGGGTGGGAGTCTTTGTTGATGAGAAGGTGTTGGCCATCGGCTGTCACGACTTCCATGCTGATGACGGATTCACATGCCCAGCCCCAGCTCTGTGTTATCATCAGTATAATACTCACCCACATCCCATCAAATTCAAAGAACTCACCTTACAATTCCACCCCATCCCCCCCTGCAGCAAAAACCCTCCCAACCCAGCATCAGGATAATGCCCGCCCGCAAACATTCTCCCCTTCCCGCTTCCCATCCACACCAAAAAGTCATTCAATTCCTGCCCCGTCATCGCCGGCGGACACGCCACCACTTGCGACTCTTCATCATACCAAACACACGCCTCCGCCGGTCCCCTTTCATACGCATCGTCTATCACCCTTTCCGTATTCCCATACTGTCCGTGATGCCCGAACCAATCTATTTTTAGGCTCTCGGGCAGTTCCAACTCACATAAATCAATCAACACAGCATCCCCTCTCACGCTCCACGCCGCCCAACTATGACCCCCGCTACGCACACTCACTCGCTTGCCCGTGGCCTTGGCATACTCAACCGTGGCAATGACTTCGGCCGTGGAGCGCGGATGGACGACGGCGTGCACATGGGGGGTGAGGGAGTAATCGCGTCGGTGGTTGAAGACCCGGCCCCAGACTGCTTGGGTGAAGTCGGAGGGGGTGGAGGAGGATTGGAGGATTGTTTTTTTGGGGAGGGCTGGATCGAGGTCGAGATCCATTTGGTCATTTTCTTCTTGAGGAGCATGCTTGTTGATCGCGGCGGCTCTGGCGTCCGCTGCTCTTTCGGCGAAGCATGAGGGGATCCAGGCGGGGATGGAGGGGGAGGAGGAGGATGAACTTATGCTTAGATGGTCCAAGTTTTGGGCGAGGGATTCCATTATGGACTCGGGAAAGAAGTAAAGAAGTAAAGGAGAAGTTCCAGCTACTGTACTGTCTTTTGTCGAGATAAGTGGAAGGTCTTTGCCTGCCTACCTCGTCAACGTTGAGGACCGCTGAAGCTGAGGAGGAGTAAGTAAGTGCCATCGTTGCACTGCAGCCCGAACCCCAACCCCACTGCTCTAAAGCCGCTAGCGGACAATCCATCAATGATAAATAGACACGGTTAAGTGGTCATGATGACCATCCACATGGACCCTAACAGAGGGTCTTGGAGTCGGTTCGTTGGTGTTGATTAACATCCCTGGATGGATATTGGTGCAGACAATCACGAATTTGGAGGCTTGTAGTGACAACGTCAGAAATTAAGGGCTCGAACTTGAAGCGGAAGAAGCGCCTGAAGCCACTTGTAAATGCAGCGCTGAATGTAGGAGCGGGCGTCTCACAGCAGTTCCGCATGGCGCCTTCTGTAATGGGGTCCAGAAAGGGGGTGTAAACATTCCAGGTTCTCAAGCCCGGGTTAGGGTTGGCTGAATGAAAATGGGACATTCAACAACGACACTTTGATCTATCGTAATGTACGGTAGTAAACATTCTATATTGTCATACTCCTGGCCTTTGTAGGTACATTTCGTATACCTACAACGCTCTACCGGCTGAGCTAATCGAACTTTGTTATTAATATGGCCATGTTCTCTGCCTTATGTACTTACCTGTAGGTATTGAGGGTTACTTGAGCGGGCAGGAGAGGATTGGGGGAGTTGAGAGGGTTGAAAGGGGGCGGAGGTGCATGTGCATGGCAGGAGTCCTGCACGCCTGCAGCATCACGTAATAAGAGAAGTCTTGGAAAGTTCAGAAATCGGAGATGATGGTAGGCTAAGACACTGCATTGGTATAACTGAGAAGCTAAGTACCGGTGTAAGTACAGTGACAACCATGAAATGAAGAGGCTTGACCAGCAAATCCTCGAGTCTTTCCCTAGATAAGTCATCCGAGTACCATATGTCTGTTAGATGACGGGTATGTCTGAATGCAACATCGACGACTTCTGTCGCGGGCGAGGAGAGCCAAGCCAAAAGATAATACATGCGATGAGATAGAAAGCCAGGAATAGCAAACCCCAATATGCTCCAAGATCCATCTCACCTAACACCTTGCCCGAGATACCCCAGTCGAACAGATTGCCTGCCTCGCCCAACTCCTGCGATCCATGCCCACAGATAATGCAATATGACTGATCCAGACTCCCAAGAAGTTGAAAGTGCCATAGCCTTACACAGAAGGCTTGACCGAAAGGGGACGGCCCACCTCGTGCAATTCGCAGATCCACTTGTACTGGCGTTGTTCGTCTCCCTCAAAAGGCCACTCGACCCCCCCAGGATACGGCCCCTTCTCGCTTCCGCGGCGGAAAGGAATCTCATAACTCAACAAGAGGGGCAGAGTGCCGTTGACGAGAGGACTGCCAGTCTCGCTATCGCGCTTGAGAGTCAGGTGTCCCTCATCGTCGTATTGGTAGACGAACCCGGCCGTCAGAGCGCCCATCTTGACAGCAAGGTCTATAATGTGGGCTTTCTCCTGAAACTCTTTCTGGCGGTGCTCGGGGCTTCCCTCCATGATTCCCGCCCAGAATGCTCTCTCGGACTCCTCAAAGTTGTTGGGGATCTGCCAGTTCGAGTTGAAGTCCTCGCCGGCGACCATCTGAATACGGTGCAGGCCGATGCCGAAGGGCAGAGCGAACGAATCCTCCCAGTCAACGATGCCCATGACCTCGTGGGTATCGGGGTTGACAATGAGATTACCAGCCCAGAGGTCGGCATGGGCCATGAACAGCGGAAGTTCGCTGATCTTGTCTTGGTGACGCAAGATTTCCATGGCCAGGGATCTGTAGGGCTTCATCTCTGGCTCGAGGGTGAACAAGAAAGGGATCAGAAAGGGAAGGACTTTTCTGACGACTGCTTCGTGGCTCTTGTCCTGGACGTAGCCCTTGGCCAGCACGCGGCCGAGCGAGTTGCATAGCTTTGGAAGGATATGGACGCCCTGCTCCTGGACAACCTGGGTCCAGGTCTTGCCAACGATGCGGTTTGATGCGTAGATCCAGGATTTCTTGGCGAAGTCCCTGGGGTCGGTGATGACGGCTACGAGCCGGATGTTGGGGACGTATTGATCGAATCCGGGGCAGCTTCTGGCGCGCTCAAAAGGGGTGGTGTCAAGAGAGCGGAGGCGGAACTGGATGACGATGTCTGTTCCTTCGTTCATGGACACGAAGACAGTCTTGCTGTCGACTCCCTGGTGCTTGCAGAAGGTGGCACCTGTGGCTTTTGCGCCCTGCTCGCTGAAGACGTTGGCCATAGCTTTGGCCAGCTCAAGCTGCTTCGATTTGGAGTTGAGGCACTCGGGCAGATGCTCAGGAGTAACCCGACTGTACGGGTTATCCTCGACGTTAAAAACCTCTTCTTTGACCATGGTTGTATTTGGAAAGGGAAATTATGGAGTGATGAGTCCGAACTAGTCTTGATCCAGTCGCAAAAAAAGGTGAAAGGGTAGAGGTGGGTTGTGTCGCGCGGAGGAGGGCTTTAAGGCGTCGGAGAAATCGAGCTTACGTCGCCTATTGATTGTGGTCGGAGCAATGAGGCTCAGGCTTGATGTCCACGAGAGTTTGTAAGTCCTTTGCTGACACGTTGTGCTGGCAGGTTGTTGGCAGGTCAGAGCTGTGACACTGCTGCTGGCAGATGTGTGGTTTGATGCGCGCAAACAAAAGGAAGAAGATAGTAGCCCGACAATGAGAGATACGACTGTTTGACCTTTCCTTCAGCAAAGGCCCGACTTTGATTGCAGAGTGTAATGCGATATTGCAAGGGGCTTCCGCGTTTGGTTGTGCGTGGGGTCTAGACATACCTTTTGCTTTCCAAGTGTCTCAGGAGATAAGTACTAGAGTAAACGAAGTAGTTTCTGTCCCTCGGTGAGTACGTAAGGTATGAGACGTCGACTCGACTTGCGCCGGATATGCAACGAGATCGGGTGCGGGTGTAGTTTGGACGAAGGAAAGGCTCAGCTGGCAGTCAGTTTTGATGAGCACCTGACTTGATCATGTCCTGTTTCGGTGATTGTCCAAGGAGCTCAAAATGCAGAAGGACAGGACCTCGGAAAGTGGAATCTCTTGGGTTCGGTTGTGGGGTGCGAGGAGAAAGACGAAGGGGGGAGAAAGGGAAGCTGTTGAGGCTCGTGACTGCCCCGTACCTCCCGTCCTTCCATTTCGTCTCGTCCCACCGCTCTCATGTACAGTCGTAACTTCCGACTTTTCCAAGCACGTGCTTGTCCTTCAGTTATCTTCCATATCACCAAGGCGAGCGAGCCTTCCGATTGTTCAACGTTTCACTTCAAGCGGCTTCCTGAGATGTGATACTCACCCGCCTTCCAACTGAACCCAAGTGCCATTGTGGCCGCACCTTCACAAAAAAGAAGTGCTCGAGTATCACAGCTGACGATGATGGGACTTTGATGAGGCTGAGATGTAGGGAGTACAAGAACCGGATGAATGAGCTTGAATGACGTAGGGCAATAAGACTGCAAACGCAGATGCTTCGGATGACACTTCACGGCAACTCACTCGAGACGTCGCGACATTGAAACCAACATCCCAACAGGTGATGCTGCACACAAACACCCTGGGCTCCTACTCCTTCTTGACCTCCCCCTCCGGGCCATCCCTCCAAAGAGTATACCCATAATGCCACCCCTTCCCACCCATATCCATCCGAACCTTATAATTCTCCTCCGCCACCTTGAGCACATCAAAGTCGACATCCACAATCTGCATCTCCTCCGTCTCCGCGCCCATCACTCCCTTCCTTCCATCAGCCTCACTTTCTTGACCAACAGGCGGCAACACCCCCTTAAGCGGCAATGCCACCTGGCTCATCCCGCCCGCATTACAAAACACAATGGCCGCCGTATTCTCGCACGCCCTGGTGACACACACGCTCTCCAAAAAGATCTTCTCCGCATCGCGGCTGATCTTCCTCGCATTCTCATCCACGTCCGTCACCCACCAGTATGCGGGGACAATAATGATATCAGCGCCGCCGGCGATCAGGGCGCGGAATCCTTCGGGGAAGGCGAGGTCCCAGCAGATGAGGAGGCCTGCTCGGATGGGCACATCTTTTCCGTCGGGGCCAGGTTTTGAGAGGGGTGTATCGAAGGCACGGTGGGGCTTGTGCCGCTTGATGTCCCCTGCTGTCAGGTGCGGCCGCTCGGGATGCCAGAGGTTCATCTTCTGGTACGAGCCGGCGAGGGAGCCGGTGGAGGCGGAGATCCAGTAGGCCATGTTGCGGATTTCGATGGGCTGACCCTTCCAGGTGGCGGGTTCTTGCTTGCCGTTGTCGCCATCGTCACTCGAGGAGGCGGAAGAAGCAGGGTGGACTTCGCAAATGGTTCCGGGCACGATGTTGATGTTGAGCTCACGTGCCAAAGACTGGTACCGGGACAGGTAGCTGTTGTCGGCCGAGGATTCGGCGCATGCTGCGACGAAGGACGGGTGCTCGGGACACCAGGCTGTTAGGTGGTACTCGGGCAGGACGGCAAGGTGGGCACCATTGGAAGCAGCCTTGCGGATGTAGGACTCTGCCTTTTGGAAGTTTTCCTCGACGGCGACGTCCTATGTAGTTTTGGCTGAGTCAGTTTCATGCTGTGTACAAGTTGTACAGCTGTGAAGCTGTCGTGTTGAAAGGGTTGGGGTTAACTGAGCAGGTTGGGAAGTGGAGGTGGTGATATCATCGATGGTCTCACTCATTACTGCATACCTTTGGTTGAAACTGGATGAGAGCAATCTTGTAGTTGGGCGCCATCTTTGTGTTGTTTGCGTCAGTAGACAGTGGGTGTATCGGTTGATGTTGTTGTTCATGTGCAAGTTGGTTGAGTCACGTAGAGCCGTTGCAACCCTTTAATAGCTTCATGGATGTAGACACCGACCAATAAGAACAAGGCCGCTTAAGGAAAAGAGAACACTTTTCGAAGCACTAGGGATAATTCTATGCTACAATATGTAGTGTAGACTTCTTATAGCCACGGATACTCGTATCCTCTCCGAATATCATCATGGCCGGTAGATGTTCGCACACTAACGCGAAAAGGAAAAAGCAGGCGGTAAAACTGTTAATCACTTATCGCGACTGGAACTGATCTCTGCGAATAGTTTCCTGGTTAAATTTCTACATCATTTAGTTCTTCAGTCTGTCGGGGACAGAGGCCGTGGAACTTCACGCCAAGAGCGGCATTGCCAAAGAAATATAACCTCCACTGATTCCCACCTATCTTTGAGACCGGAACGATCTCTCAACGTGGGTGCCCAGCAATGGGTCAAAAAGAATATCAATCTATGCCAGAGCTTGCATCCATATCAACGGGGAAATGATAATGAATGTCAATTTGACACGCCGAAGCGCATCGCTGGCAACCTTGCCGTTATGTTCTTCACACAAAATGTTCACCACCGACTTTGAACAAGGAAAACGGTTCAACTCGCAAATGAAGGTTCAGTTGTCGCTACTTATCTCGTTATATCGTGACGATATGTATGTTCGTTGTCGTTGCCGCCGATCGCTGAGCCACTCGCCTGTTCAAATCGGCTTCGCTCTTCGTCGTCACTGGCCATATGCCCATCGAGGAATGCTGAATAATCTTTCCGTTTGTTCACAAAAGTTGCTCTAGAATGCCATTGATGCCAATCCCAACCAACCGTTCGATCAACCTGCCCACTAACCACTCGCTTCCCCGCAAACGCCGTATCATTCATTTGATCCCAATCATTCGAAAAATTTGTTCGTATCGTGTACTCTCGGTTTAGAGAATAGTTCCGAAGCTGTGAGACGTTCCGTGTTAGTGCGTCTTACGATGTAGGAAGATTAGTAAGGAAAGCCTAAACTTACCCAAAAGTCCTCTTGATGCTGCGGACGTAGTACTCAAGCCAGTTGTTCTTGGTAATCTCCTCCTGGCCGACGGGGACGCCAGTCCACTCGACGCGCATTACAGTAACCTTGTCAACGTCGTTCTGGTCGAACTCGATCTTCAGGGTCGAGTAGTGACCCTTGGGCCACTGCTCAAGACGCCACTTCTGGACAATCTTGGTGGGCTCCTGGAGCTCAACGTACTCGCCGGAAACGTTTCCGCCAAAGAGCACGAACTTGCCGCCCGGCTTAGCACCCTCAAACACTTGGGGAGGGGCGCGAGTGAAAGCGGCCAGACGCCCGGGGTCAACGAAAGTCTGATATAGCTCCGAGGCTGTTGTTCTGAATTCCTCGCTGTCAAATACAGTGGTCGTGTTGACGATGGTTGATCCGGCGGAGGTGGCGGCGGGCGCGGTCGAGGAGGAAGGCTGAGGAACGAACTTGGGGGTGGAGAAGCCGCTCGACGGGTTGGAACCGGGAGCATGCTGGATATCCTTGCCGTGCTCAGCGATGAGCGCCGGGGAGAGCTTCAGGAACTCCTTGCGGAGCTGGGGAACAAGCTTGTTGCGCACAAGGTCCTTGACGGGCCTCTTCTCGTGGGAATCCGAGTGGATATCAATATCGAAAACGAACTCGTCCTCGTCCAACTCATGGGACACCTCGGGAACGGTGATGGTGCCCGAGACATTGTCGTCGGTGGCAGTGGAGCCTACATGCGAAACGGAGTTTTAGCCCGCGGTCCTTTTCTTCACGTCAAGCAATGGGTGCAGTGGCAAGTCTATTTGGGCAAAAAAGAGAGGATTCAAGTGCAATGATGGCTCTATTCTATTACGGAACAACGTACCTGTGTACTCCAGGGTTAACTTGACATCAAAAATGGTGATCACCTTGCCCTTGCGCTGCGCAACATCGACATCTCCTTCCATGCTAATAATCTTGCTAATCTTGGCAGTCACATCTCCCTCCTTGGCCTCAAGCTTGGTGAGGTTATCCTCAAACCACTGCTTGGCCCATGAGGTGGCATCCTTGTTGACCCAGTGCCAGTTGTTGGGGTTGTGCAGAACCATTTTGACGGTTGTGATTGGGAGGACAAAGTACTAAGAATTAGAAAAATGGAATCTGGGAACCACTGGTTAGCGCAATGCTCTGGCAAACAACGTCATTTTAATGTGCGCAAAAGTGATTGGGAAAAGGCTAGATCAGAGATGGTCCTGGTAGACCGCAGCGTTTGTCATCAAGGGAGGGAGTACAAGTCACCCTATGACTGGTGCCAGCTGAACAATCATCATAGAAGCCGTGGTGTGTCGCGATGTCGGCGCAATTGCGTGCGTGCAATGCAATGAATGCGTGGGATGTGAAGGAGAGCGAGCGGAGGGACGACGTGGAAAAGGAGAGGGATTGCGGTCTTACCTTTTAAAACACAAACAAATAATGGTAGGGGTATCGATGGTTGTTGCTGTCGTCAATCGGGGAGAACAAGAACTGAAGTGTCAAGATGAAATGGGCGAGGTTCGCCGGAGAAGAAAAAAACAAAATAAGGAAGAGTCGCAAGTCGGGGGAGTTTTGTTTAGAAAGCTCTAGAAAACTGACTCGGCTCCATTTGGGCGGACAGCAGGGGCAGTACACTAAGGTTGTCCGAGCTGTGACCACCTGCGGGGTAATGGTCGGGCCTGACTGAGGGGCACCGTCATTCTGGCAGGTGTCTCAGTGGAGCTGTGCAGCACTGCAGCTTGAGCTGTCTGGCCAATCAGTCAATTCAATCAAAGGGGCACTGGCCAGCCTTGTCTTCTCTTAGTTTCTGGACGTGTTCGATGTGTCTTTAGACAAGGTCAAACGACCTCGCTCTTCCAAGATATAAACCCCAATTGAAAACCGTAAATGTTCAATCTCTTCTATCCACTGTCCACGTTTCGAAGACAGCCTCCCACGTCTCGGGATCTCGCATCTTCTCTCCAAACGCGAGATATGGCCGGTGATGAACATGAATCATTCAGATTCGTCAACAAAACACACAAGCGGTAGGTAACGTGTGAGGCATCTAGCGGTCATTCTATATCTCCCAATCAAGGTACTCGTCCATTCAACCTTTCAATGAATGGAACGATCAAATTTGGGAGATAAAGACATGAATGGCATGCTCACCCCGTGGTACGGCGCCAACCAACTCGCTAGTATCACCATGTCGGCATGCAGATATTCTTCCCCTTTACTTATTACTGTTGTGCTGTATACTTCTGCCCTTACCCAGCATCTAATCGACCCTCTGTTTGCAAACCCGGTCAACTGGAAATACCACACAATCACACTCTCACTTCACAGATAACACTGCTATTTATAGCCATCTTGCCGAGTTTGTGAGAGACACCAAGGGTAAAGCCCAAAGGCTACTCTTCACACAAGAGAACATGTGAAACCTCAGTCATCACGTGAGAAAACATTTTCTTCGGGATATCGCGGACTGCCTGCCCCAGGCATGTTCGACATCAATGATCATCAACACGCACATCTTGCGCCTCGGCACTTCAACGCCTCAATGTCTGACAAACGGTCGGGTGGGAATCGATATCACAGAGACATGGACTGGGGATGTCTCACAGACGGGGCCGGAAGAGCTAACTGTGTTCTTCAAGTGTGTTGTGTTCACTGTTCACTGTGTTGCGGTGGTGGTTGAAGCGATGAAGGATCGCCTGATGGTAACTTGGCAGCAAGTCTCTACAGAGTCATTGTCCCGGTTCTTGGTCTCTTTTCTTTATGGATCGGTTCCTTTTCACGTGGATCTGGATGATCGCGAACAGCATCGATCTTGGGACTAGCGTATTTCGATGTTTTTCGTAACAAAATCTTCCTGGCCGTCGTCGTCAACGGGGGGACTTCATCGTGCTAATGCATCTTTTCGAGCTTCTGAAAGAGCTGTCGAATCACATTTTTCGAAAACAACAGGGGGATAAGCGCCGGCAACCATATCACGGATCCAGCGAATCACGGACAAAGCACGGAGTTTGGAGTTTCGCCCTTGATCCAAGAATAGATTGCTCGGACACGCCATTTTCATTTCACCAATCGCCGCGGAGCTGGCTTTGAACTTTGAGGGCCCGGGATGTGATGCCAGAATCTCCATATCTCGGCCGAAAAAAAAGAAGAAAAAAAAAACAGTTTGCCGATGAACTTCCAGACCCAGCCAAGGGCAACGATATTCGGTGGAGTTTCCAATCGATGATTTGCATGGGATACCGTACAACGCGGAGGCACTGTGGGATAATCTCTCCTCTTCTTCCCTAGAAGCTTTTGCTTGCTCTCTTGATCACACCCACACCCACCCAACCTCTTTGGGAAAGCGACACCTCCTGTGATGTTTAACCAGCTGCCTATCAGCTTGTCACCGTTCATCGCGGGGTAGGCTGTAGCACGACTCGGTGCCTACCTAGCCAACAGTAACACAGGCACACCAATCTTCTCCAAGTCAGGGGCCGCCACTTCCGGATCTGTCTCCTTTATGCATGGGCTTTCTGGTGCCTGTCGTGAGTTGGGCTGCTCATAGATACAACTGTCAGGAGATAGATGTGGCCACCTTATTAACAGCAGGAGAGGCCAGGGCGAGAGTTGCAACCGTTTTCGTGTATATATTACCCGTCCGTCTGCAACCTCACTGTATCCTCAATCAAGCATTTGGTCGGTACCATGGTATGGATGGGTATCGTACACACCACGGTTTCATCTCTTGGAGCTGTGATAACAGACGACGGGACCTATAGGGGCCAGCAGTATCACCATCGGAAGACCACCTCCTCTTGGTGAAAGCCCGGCCTCCCAGCTGCCAAGATCGACCAGTCGTCTAGGCCAGTTTAGACAGGAGGCCGGCTCCCGCGTTTTATGCATGGGCAATGCTACACAACTAGCTCGCCGCCGGGGTTCTTGTGTTGGTTAGCCTATGGAAGAGTATGAGTTTACCTCTCCCTTTCTTTTACCTCCTCACAAACATTCACCGGACCGCTTATACAGCCCAACCTAACGAACTTCACTTCATTTACCACTTGCGCAAGCGGTGGATGCAACCTCCAGCTGTTCCTCAGCCGCGCCTTCAACCGACAGGTTGACCGGATACTCTCACTGGGGCCTTTGTCATACCTAACATTGTCGTCCTGTGATGACCTGGCCCTAAACAACAACCGCACGTTCGTACCGTCTCCGACTGTGAATGGAGTTGTGACGACGAATTTGAAGGAGTATGCTTGGTGCGAGTTTGAGGCACGGTTTTGGGGATCAACAGGCATCCGGCACGTCGTCGACATCTCATCCAGCATTACCGATATCCCTTTGTTTTTTGGTCTAAAAGGGTTTAGAGTCAGCCCGCAGGTCCTTGTGTGGACGTTGTGGTACCATACGGGCTAAATCAGGAACATACATCCTCGACAATCCTCAGCCATGAGTTCTTCACGAGATCCCACGGCGCGCCTCCGTGCCGGCCTCAATCCTCTCTTAACGGCTTCACTGGGGGGATATCACGGCCATCACGCCAACACACCGCTCTCGGCCGTGTCGATAACTTCTCACGCCTTCTCATCGAACCAGACACCTCTAAGCGCAATTCAGCCATACAATCCGCAGGAATGGGTTGCGTCTCCGGTCATAGGGCCGGGTTCTGACCGTATGCAGCAGTTCCCACCACCGCAGGGCCACCCTTATCTTGAGCCTCAAGGTAAGTCAAGTCAAGGGGGGTGTTGATCCAAAGGCTATGCTGACCATGCTAGCAACCCCGCCACCTCCACCCCCGTATTCACCTCCACGCAGCGCAAGGCCGATGAGTATGGTGCTAGAGCCGTCCCACGGGGCGAACATATCCGCAGCCCGAGCTCCACCACCGCCGGCACCCCCAGCTCAACGGCCTCCCACAGAGCCGCCGGTTGCAACCGCATCGTTTCCACCTCCTCCTGGTACGAGAGAATCGTCACGAGAAAGACGTTTTGGGTTTCCGTCGTTGAGCAGGCGACGAGAACAACAGACGAGTACTCCTGTAGATGCTCATCCACCGGTCCGCCACCAAGGGCTCATGTCTCGCGTTATGAATGGGAACGCGAACTCGCCGAGGCCTTTGACGTTGCAAATACCACAGCCCGAGCAAACGGCGAATCTAGCCCCGGCGGCACGAAGAGCAGTATCGACGCCTGCCGTTTCTACGCCGACATCAGCCAGGTCCCGATCGTCATCGCAGGTTAGATGGGATCCTGCAATGCCCGTTCCGCCTCCTCCACCGGGTCCTCCGCCGTCGTCAGCGCGATCCCAAAGTACCCAAAGCGTTCAAAGGCTTCCCTCTGGAAGCGACCCCGTCGTCTCGCTTCCCACTCGCAGGCCCCCTCCCAGCGGAGTTACTGCTTTAGGGCCTGTTCCGCCTACACCAGCAAATTGGCAAGATGCCGAGGTCATGTCGAACGCTCAAGCCCAAGCCCGAACACCATCTCCTGATAGCAGGGTGCCTGTTGCAACGGAAAATGCGAGTGCCGCAAGTTCGAGTGCACATCCTCAATCAGCAGCGTCTTCAGAAGCCTCAATGGGCTCGCTGGCTAGGAGCTACGCTCAGAGAACCGACAAGACAATCCGCGAGCGAAGGACGGAAAGCCGGACAAGAGGTAGCGTTCGTAACTCGATGGATGGGTCGCAGGATCTTTCGGATATTGTCATTCCAGGCTCAGGTGGGTTGCAGAGACGGTTGACAATCACCCGAGGAACACCGAGGTCCAGTCGAATGAGTGACGGTCCTAGGACGGGAGAGTCGATGGATAACAGCCATGAATCTAGGGGCACCACGCCTCGGGCCATGGGCTCGAATCAGGCTCATTCTGGCCAGCTAACACCGACAGGGCTGTCATCGGAAACCCATCGGTATACCGAGGACCACCAGGCTCTTGCACCAAAGGCTCTTCCGACACCACCCACCGGAAGCCGATCGTCTTCGACTTGTCATGTGCCTGCTACTCATCTGACACGTCACTCGGTCATCAGCCAAAGTAACGAGCAGTTCACACAAGCAACCATCGAGCGCTTCACAGCTTTTGCTCGAAAAGAAATGATGGCATCGAGTGATGCCGAGCGAGTCCGCCTGTTTGCCGAGTTCTTTGTCAGTGAATCCAGGATACGAAGGGAAAGATACGGGGCAGCTATAGGGGCCATGGGCTCCGAGATCCTCGACCTAACCCGTGACCTGTTCCGACCCATGGATACACACAACCGTCGAGAGTCCTCGAACTCTGCTACAAGTGGCGTTATTGAACTGACCACGCCGCAGTCCTCGGAGCCCAGGTCACATCGTGGCTCTATCGGCTCTGTCTTCAGTGGAAATCCTAATAGCCATGGACAAACGCCCATCACACCGTCGAGTGCTAGTCAACCGATGACGCCAGGAAGCAGCGGAAACACACCAAATGCGAACAACTGGCCGACTTCGAACTACATGCCCTCGCTGTCGCCCATCCTTAGCATGAGCGTGAGCGATGCGGTGGATGAGCAAGACTCTCGAGGCCGTCCGGCAAGTCGATGGTGGGAAGCGGACTCTAGTGGTGCGCCGTCGACGAAGATGGAACGATCAAAGAGGGAATCCAAATACATGGGTGTCCCCAAGGAGGCCAGAGAAGCTCTCCAATGGATTGACGACGCCTCAGCCGGCCCGAGTAACAACCAGCGCTACTCCGACTCTGAATACCCTCCTGAGAAGGTTGGATGGCATGAACAAGACCAAACAACACCCGCACCGCAACAACAATCAGCCCGCAACTCGGTGTTATCCAACTACTCAACTCCAAGCACACCCAACCCTGCGCATCTGGACGTCTCTCGCCTGGTGACCCTTCCACCGCCCTACCCACGCCACCACCCGGCCGTCAACAACAACCACCCGGAGCTCACCCAGACCCGCAGCTCGGTCCGAGTCATCAGCGACATGACCGAGATCGACGCCATCAAAGAGAAATTCAAGCTCGCCAGCACCAAAGCGCGCACCGACGCCGCCGAAGCCGCCAAACAGCGTCGTGCCGCCCTGCGGCAGAACCTGCAGTCCGAAATCGCCTCAGGCAGCATCGGTTACGCCGATGCGGCCGCCATCGAAACGGACGCCAACGCGTCCGAAAACAACCGAATCCAAGACCTCGAAAAGTCCGACTTTGACAATTTCCAAACCGCCGTCGTCGTCCCCGTCAACGAAATCCTACAGACCCGCATCACCAAAGCGTCGGAACTCTTCGACTCTTTACGTTCGCGCCTGTTCGACGAAACGCACGACTCCAACCCCAACCTCCCGCAAGAAGAAGGCGACGAGCAGCCGGAGCTGCTCGAAAAACTCACCTTACTCAAATGGATCTTCGAGGCGCGCGAAACCCTCCACCGGGCCCTCTACGATTTATTGTCTGACCGCAACGACCGCTACCGCGAAGTCGTCCTGACCCCCTACCGCCTCTTACAAGGACAAGAGGACAAAATCGCCAGCGCCACCACCTTTTTCGCCGAAGACGCTGCCAAGAGGGCGCTAGCTTACCACGAGGAAGTCCTGCACCGCACTCAACAATTCCGGGATGTAGTCGAAGAAACAGTAATCCGGGGTGTCGAGGCGCAGCTTTCTGCCTTCTGGGACATCGCGCCTCCGCTAAAGAGATTGCTGGATAACATCCCTGCTTCCATGGAAGGGTTCCAGATCCAGATCCCACAGTCGGAGTACGAGGAGAATCCGAGCTATGTGGAGCACCCCCTGCAGTATTTGTTTAGTCTGTTGCTGCATGCGGAGAAGAGCACGTATCAGTTTATCGAGAGTCAGACGAATTTGTTGTGCTTGTTGCATGAGGTTAAGGAGGCGTGTGTTAGTGCGAAGGCGAAGGTGATGGAGAGTGATGGACGGGATGCAAGTAGGGTGGATCAGATGAGGGCGGAGGAAGGGCAGAGACTGACGGAGGATTTGAAGGAGAAGGTGAGGGTGGTGCAGGATCAGTGGAATGAGGCGCTGGGGGAGACGATTGGGGGGGTTAAGGAACGGGTTGGTGGGTGGTTGTTGGAGACCGGGGGGTGGGATGAGAGTTTGGAGGATGGGGGTGTTGGAGGTGTTTGAGGTGTTTGAGGGAGATTGTGAAGAAAAGAAGAGGGTTTTGGCTTGAACAGTAAAGCCATGCTAGTAGGTAATGGGGTTTTCCTACTTTCATTTGGACATCCTTTGGATACATCGTTCGTTTTTTGTTGATACCCCTCCATAAGCACAAATTTACATACCAACGTGGATTAAATAAAAAAGATTTTTTAATTATCTAGCTCATCTTCGTGCAACGCCTCAAGTTGTTCGTAGGTTGTACTTCCACTCTGAAATGGAGCCACCATCTAACTATTTACCAGAGCGTCCATTCAGTTCATACCTCTCCCCACGAATTTGTTCAAAACAGTAAACCATTACGACGCCAGACACCTCCCCGGTACCCAAAACACAGACCTACTTTACTCCTTGTTCTCAGGCTTAACAATGTCCCTCACCTTGAACCTGGTGATGAAATTGTTCTGCTTCACAAACCACGCATTCACAATCTCCCACTCCCTGCTCGGATCATCGAATTCGATCTGTGTCATAACCACCCACGTTAGCAAGCCAAACCCAACAAAAAAAGAAAAAAGAAAAAGAAAAAGGACGTAAAACTCACCTCAAACCTCCTCAACAAACTCGGTACCAACTTATAAATCTCCAACAAACTAATGTTCTTCCCAATACACGTCCGACTCCCCATGCCAAACTGCAACATATGCCCATTCATCGTCTTGATCCTCTTCTCCTCCTCCTCCCTCTTTTCTGTCGTCTTCGTCTCATCATCAACCAACCACCTCTCGGGCCTAAACTCGTCCACCCCGCTCCCAAAAATGCTCTCATCCCTATGCAAAACCCACGCACTAACCCCCACAATCGTCCCCCCCTTGACAAACTTCCCCGGCACAATCTCCATCCCTTGGGGAGGAACAACCCGTTCCATCGGCAGTCCAGGAGCAGGATGCAATCTAAACGCTTCCTTGACACAAGCATCCAGGTACGGCAGCGTCTGGGCTTCAGCCCAGGTCACCAAGCCCGTTTCGTAATCACTAAACTTGCCCTGGCGTGCGGCTTCGTCAATCTCCTCCCTCAAACGAGTCAGCGCGCGCGGGGTGCGGAGCAAGTAGTAGAAGACGGCCGAAAGCGAAATGGCGGTGGTCTCGGAGCCGGCGAAGGCCATGGAGACGGCCATGGTTTGCACGAGGGTGTCGCTCATGAAGTCGGGGCGGGCGGAGCGGGCGGCGAGGAACTTGGAGAGGAGGTCGGGGGTTTGGACTTTAAGGGCTGGTGGCTTCTCGGCAGTAGGTAGGATGGAAGAGTCCTTTTCTGTTTGGACAAGCTCGGGGAGACGCTCGGCCATGCGGGCGCGGGCAAAGGCGGCGACGGGCATGGTGCCGTCTATGAGACCCCATTGGGAGAGTTTGAGGTAGAGAGGGTTCTTGAGGAAGAGACGGTCTAGGAGGGGGATTTGGCCGATCTAGCTCACGGAGTAAGTAAGAAGTCTTGGGGCTTCTAGCAGGAAGGAAAGAAGGGGTTGGTCGGAAGACTTACGGGAGCGACGTAGTTAAACAGCTTGGTCAGATACGAAACAATCCCATCGATATCCTCGTTGTGCTCGATGAACCCGTGTCTCTTGCTGTATGTTATCTCACCGATGACGTCGAACGCATAGAACTGCAACCAGCGGGTAAAGTCGCACGCCTTTGCCCCCCCTTCAACGTACAGCTTCTCGGTCTGCTTCAGGAAGAGCTTGGTGGTGTTATCGACGAACGGCTCATACTGGACGAGGGCTGACATGGCGAAGGCGGAGTTGACACAGCGGCGGAATTGCATGTGGAATTCATTGTCGGTTGTGCTGAAGAGTGAGGGGAGGTTGTGCCCTTTGACGGTGGATTGTTGGACAACGTAGAAGTCAGACTGTGTTGTCGAGTGTTAGTGAACATCCCAGATTCCCCTTTGGGTCGAGGCCGTTTCATGGATCAAATCTTACCTTGACAAACCCCTTGTTAAGACCGTATATCGTCTTGATTGCCTCTGGATCCGAAAAGGACAAAGTGTTGGGTCCAAGGCGTACGATAGGGCCATGTTTCTTGTGAAGCGCAATGTGTGTAACTTCTGGTCTCCGCTTATACACATCGATGAACCTCCACCAGTCCGTCAACGACGCCAGGAACGGGCCTGGATATTTGTTCAGACCATTGTGATATCTGTTCCTAACCAGCCATCCCACAAGGACCGAGAGAAGTACTGCTGGCCAGTGCTGTGCCAGCACTTTTATTATCACATCTGTGATCATCTTGACTCGGACGGAGGTAAAAATGTGACGGGAAGAGGAAGGCGTATGTAGTGGTGCCCTGAGGCGTCGAGCTTGTATCTTCGTTCGCTTCTCTATGACCAAGTGCACTGTGGTCTAATCGTGTATTGGTTGTTGAAACCTGATATTCGGAAAGCTGAGGATCAAGAAAACAGAACTTGAATGGATATTAAGTGGAATAAAGATGTAATAAAGAGAGCAACAGCAAAACCGTCTCGGATGAGCTTATATGTGACTGCCGGTTGACCAAGAAACCCATGCGGAGGGGATAAGCGGCTCTTAAACGAGTCATGGGTTGAGAGCACAAGAAGATCCCCCGGTCCTAGAAGAAGACAAACTGGGGTAGGTAGGTACCGTGGTGCCGTCATAGGATTCCGAGGCTGATCTCCCAACCATACACCTCTACCCCGACAGTTCCCCCGTGCATCTCCCGGCGCCCGGTAATCCTGGGATAGGCTTGATGCGTCAACAAGCAAGGCGGAGAAGTCCCTTAGCGTGAGTTTGTTAGACTGACGGCTCGGTGGTCCGACATCATTATGGTATGTAGGGACTTCCTACTTGTCTCGCCCCCCAACAAGCGAGCCATCCCACACACAGCACGGGCTGATATGAACTTGAACAAACAACCGAACTGTGTAGTTACAGACGAGCGGTTGTGAGGCGAGCCACTAAGTTCACATTTCTGATAATAACTGGTATGACAAAAGCAAATACTCGTTGACTCTATGAGTAAAGAGTGTAAGAACTTCATTTGCCGTGTATACGATGTATCTCTCCAAGGAAGAGGGTCAAGAGGACCAGGTAGGAGTCAAGGACGTATCAAGTTCACCCTTGAATTACACGGTATTGGTTAACCGGCTTCGTGGAGAGTGTATAGCCACCCATGATTACAGATGTGATAGGGATGGAGGTCACAGGGCGGCTGGATGTACTGCGTATACACTACAACCTCCCCTTTTCCGTTGCTGGGAAGAGGTGTAAGTATTGTACCAACCAAGTTACCCATCACCCTCCATTTGGAGATGCGGTATGCCATATAAAAGTTACTGGTGGATTACCACCCTCCTCAACCGATACGATGAATGGATATTGGGAGTTGAATAGTAGTTTGAAACATGTCTCTCGTCTGTAAAGCCGTGTCAGTGTAAGACGTACCTCTGCGATGCTTGCCTGGTGTTCCGCGATGAGAGCAACACAAAGGTACGTGTAAGTGGTAGGTAGAGGCAGCAACCGGAGCCTCAATTGGTGAGAGAGTGAGCAAACCCCTACGTTGTGGCCACTACCACC
>HF970628.1:246421-260977 GCA_000604205.2 Neurospora africana FGSC 1740
GCTCCTTGGCAATGCGCACCCCGTCAAGAACGGTGACGCCGTGTAGGTCGATACTGCAGTATGTGCTCTTCTGGTCGACGAGTTGTTCGGATGCCAGCGATATCCTTTCGGCAGCGGCACGGGCTTCTTCCCGAGCGCGTTCTGTATAAACGATGGCGCCTTGTCGTCCTAGGGGTCCCTTGCGAGCAAGGGCCGAAGCCTGGGCGTAGAGATTGGAGACTCCATACTCGCTGTCTGGGCTTGGTAGAAGGTTAGACGCCCTATCAAAGGCTGTAACCACCTGTGTACTTGACATGGCGCGGCGCTGTGTTGATAACGAGGGTCGGATGGGTCCCTTAGCCCCTTCCAACTCCTCGTTGTCCACTGTCGGCAATACCACTGCGTAGTTCAGCGCGAGTTTTGCCTTTCCTTTGCTGCTTTGGTCCTTGGACTTGTTCTTGGCTCTGCGGGTTGCAGTGCTGCCCTGTGGCTCGTAAAAGCCATCCAGTCCCTTGGGCAGCTGGCCAGTTTCGTGGAGGTGCTGCCGGGTCAGAAGATCGTCAAAGGCCCTGTCAAGGTCGCCTCCGCTTTGTTTAAGCACGAACTTGAGGGTGTGCTCCTTAAAGTTGGGAAACACCAGACGAAGTCGCTCGACCTTATCCAGCTCGTTCAGGTCTGGTGAATCGCAAAATTTGAGGTCCTCGGACGAGGAGGACTCGAAGGAGATGATGGAGTCGGATATCGTTGTGGCATTTTCCGTGGCCGAAGACTCGGACATGATGCTGTGATCGAGCTCATCGCCGTTTGCCCCCTCAACGGACATGCCCAGTCCGGAGGGGTCAAACGACGTCGAGGCCTCACATGAAGCAGTCTGCGCCAATGTTTTGAGAATGCCCCTGATGTCGTCATAATCCGTTTGGATGTTTCGCTCCAGAGTAATAGCGAGAATGAGTGACTGATCGAGATCTCGAAACTCCTCCTGCAGTTGGATAATCCACGGTTAAATTAGGCATGATGATATGATGGCTCCAGTCCGGCTTGTACCTACAAAGAGTTGTTCTTGAAGGAAGTCAACAGACTCCGACCGAGCCTTTCCCTCATGTGAGGGTGAGCCTGATGGCTTCACATGGCTTTTCTTTTTCCTTCCCCCCATTCCAGGTGGAAGGCTATAGTTGTCGCTTAAAGGATGCACGTAGTAGAATACAGCTGGTTTCGTTCTGTGGCATGAACATGAGGTGAATAAGAAAGACGAGACGGCTGGAATTCGCTGTTCATCGTATGTAGGTAGACCCGATGTCAAAGTGAGAGTTGTTGACTGGAGGTGCCCAAGTTCAACCAGAGGATGAGCCAAACGTCGAAATTGACCACGGAAAGCGTTTGCTTTTCTGCTTCCTGCGCTTTCCCGAGTTTCGCGCTGGGCTGAATCAGTGGGGGCGGGGGTCGCCAGGGTGACCAAGCAATTGGCCCCGATAAGCCACCATTGCGGCACACACGGGAAGTCGAGTTAGGGCAATGTTAGCCAGCAGTGGAAGAACACACTGCCATCCTATCTTGTACTAACAGCTTTGAGACCCCGGGTGACTACTGCGGGGTCATTTTCCACACTGAGGTCGGGTTCCCGTCTTGTGACGATGAATGAGCTGAAGAACGGAGCAGAGGGCCCTCTCGCGGACTCCCCACTGACGTCGATCGATTCGGTTCATGCTATGTATTTGACTTGGGACGAGAGAATCAGCATTTGCAGAGTCGCGTACTACCGAGCAGGACAGTCATTCCTGAAATCCGCTGGGCCATGGTTCATCCCATTGTCGGGCAACCCCCAAGTTTACAGCCACGACGGTCTTCATCTTCATTAAGCACACGCTGGTGGCCTAACCATCGACCGACCAACCTTGTCCATGGGCCGATCTACACTACCATTGTAGCGAGGACTTGAAGGGGGCTGTACTGTAGTATCATAACCGATCCTTGGGGCCATGTCCAGAGGATAATCAGTATCTCGAATACATAGTTCTCGAGTGTCGTTGACAGCGACATGAGCCTCAAATGGCATCTGAGCAATAAGCCGTGTGGATGGACGGGCCGGGCTCGGGTTTGAATGATGCATGCATCACGGCTCAGCGGCCATCTGTCATTGATGATGCATGTACACTATAAACTTTGGATGAGGAACCCAAGAGTCAGGAACAAGGAAGCCGGCGAAAAGTCCGAGCGGAAGGGCGCACCCCACTAGCTTAAATCCGACTTTGACCGCTCCTGGTCGTCTTCATGCAACCATTGCCTGCTTTGCGGATGGTGATGGTGGCACCAATGACAGACCCTAGACATCTAATCTACATGGGGATTCTCGAAATGCCTGATGCTAAATTCCGAAAGGCAGCGGATGGCAGATGTCAGTTTGCCATGGAAGCCTCGGGATGAAACAGGTTACCGGCGAGATTGCACAAGTTCACAGCGTCACGCTTTGTCTCTTTTCAAACACCAACCGTGACTCGCGGTGTCTCTTGACAAAGTTGACTTACACGCTACGTGTTCCTTCGTTCTTTCTCTTTTGGTGCCAGTCACCACTCACAACCACGGCAGTCGCCACGCCGTTCGCTATCAGCATCAACCCGAAAGAACATTCACTCAATCGACAACATATTGTTGCCTGAATTCGGAATATTCCAAGAACACGGAACGGGCCTTATCGTATCAACACCGACACCCACGCATGCACGCCAGCACGTAAACATCTACCTAAGCCATATCTTTATATGCATACGCATTCTCTGCTGCAGTATTATCTTATTGCCTTGCAGCGTCAAGCACTCACGACTTAAACTTTTCACCAATTTTACACGGTCCTTGCACCATCTCACAAAAAATGGGTTCCGTGTCACAGTCCAAAAAACTGTTGAACTATCCAGACCCTTTGAGAGGGTAAGCTCGGCCTTGATCACTGCGGCCGTCGCTTTGAGCTTGCTAACTGGTATTCATAGTCCGGATGTTCCCTATATTGTGGAAAGAAAGTCCAATCCGCCCATTCGCGGCTGGTTCATTTGCGCCGCTGCCTTAGTGTGAGTTTTTCCAAGGGAGAGCCGTTTTACACGATGAGCTAACACCGATCACCAGTTTGGAATATCTTCGCTTTGTCAGGGAGATAATATGGCACAACGCCGGCTTCGGCGACCTACGCAAGATTCGCCCTTATATTGAGGACTATGAGCCATGGTTCGAACCTCAAATCGTACCCTATCCGGATTCCAAGACTACCGACGAAACCAAGGACGACATTCAGGATGACGAAAGTCCGGAAACTGAGGCGGCCAAGCGAGACGACCTCCGCCACAAATATCCCCAGGCAAACTACTACTCAGTGGAGGACTATCGGAAACTCTACCTCTCAGGCGCACTCACCCCGTTGGACGTTGCCCAAGCTCTGCTGCCCCTGATCCGCCGCGACGTCGAGAATCCTACCGAGTACTCTTCAGCATGGTTCGACACCAAGGTTGACAAAGTTCTGGCTGCGGCAAGGGCTTCGACGCAGCGGTACAAGGAAGGACGCTCTCTCGGTCCCCTGGATGGCGTTCCTACTGGTGTCAAGGACGAGTACGACATTGACGGCTACGAAACCAACCTTGGTTCAAAAAACATCTACACGGGAACTATTCACGAGGGAGATTCCATTACGACCTGGTGTGTGCGCAAGCTGCAAGAATCCGGCGCCGTCATCCTCGGAAAGCTCTCCATGCACGAATTTGGTCTCGACACCACCGGCAACAACCCGGTTCACGGCACTCCCAGAAACCCTCACAATCCCAACTACTACACAGGCGGCAGCTCCTCTGGCACCGGCTATGCCGTCAGCGCCGGTCTCATCCCCATCGGTCTCGGCAGCGACGGCGGTGGCAGCATTCGTATCCCTTCCAGTCTCTGCGGCGTCTTCGGTCTCAAGCCTACCCACGGCCGTCTCTCTTTCAAGCCCGGCCAAAACCACTGCCTGACCTGCGCCTGCCTCGGTCCCATCGCCGCCGACATCAAGTCTCTCGCCACCGTCTTCCAAGTAATCTGCAAGCCTCACCCGTCCTCTCCCTTCCCGCCCTTGAAGCGCCTCAGCTTGACCGCCCCTCCCAACGGCGGCAGCCACCCCAAAGTCCTCGGCATCCCCTCCGCCTGGTTCGCCCGCGCCACGCCCGCCATCCAAACCCTCTGCAACACCATGATCCGGCGCCTCTGCTCCGACCACGGCTACACAACCGTTGAAATCGACATCCCCTTCCTTCCCGAGGGCCAAATCGCGCACGCCATCACCGTCCTCACCGACGCCGCCACCCTCCTCCCGGAAACCAGCAACCTGACCTACGGCAACCGCATCCTTATCGCCCTTGGCACCGTCACGCCCGCCTCCGATTACATGCTAGCCATGAAGCTGCGCCGCGTGCTGATGCAGCACCTCTCCTGGCTGTGGCAGCAGTACCCGGGCATGTTAATCGTCACTCCCACAACCAGCTGCGAGGGCTTACCGATCAAGAGCAAGAGCGAGCTGAAGTGGGGCGTGAATGATGGGGATAGAACGCTGCAGAGCATGGAGTATGTTTGGCTGGCAAATTTCTGTGGACTGCCGAGCATTTCGATGCCCGCTGGGTTTGTCAGTCCGGAGTCGGGGTTGGTGAACGATATGGATGTGCAAGGGAGAGGGGATGTTCCGGTGGGATTGATGGCCATGGGGGAATGGTGCGCGGAGGAGCAGTTGTTGCAGTTTGGAGCGGTTTGTGAGGAGGCGGGCGCTGATAGGAGGAGACGGCCGCCGATTTGGGTGGATGTGGTGAAGAAGGCTAAGGAGGAGGTTGCGCAGCGGGAGTAGAGGGAGGAGATGGGGTGATGTCTGTTTTGGTGAGCAGGGTTTTAGCCAGAGGGTCGGAGAGAGTCTGTGGAATGTCGTGTAGTATCACATACATTCACCAACAGCGGCGTGAAATAGCGAAGCTAGCAAGATGTTGACGTCTCGCATTATCCGTTGGTGCAGTTTCATTCATACCTTGTTCACAAAGGCACCTCTACTTATTCTGGGGATTTCAAGCTCGGTAAGGTACCACAAGCCACTTCTTCAAAGCTACCTCCTACTTACAGCTTCATCTTACTCCAGTGACCGGTTTGGATGAACACCAGTGGGCGATTCGCGAGAGGGAAGGGACACGCAAACGCGGAGTGAATTCGGCAAGAAATTCAAAATAAAAGGCATGATCAAATCAGCAGATTTTCCCATATCCGCCCCCCGAACTCTTGCTAAAGCTCCCGCGTCCGTGTCTTCGTGTTTCCATGGGTATTCCATCTAGACGTCTTCGAGAAGCCTACAATAATCATTATGACACCAACTTGTCTCTCCCGTCTGCAGCACACACAGCAAACACAGTACACCGAAGGTGTCACGAGCCGTATCTGTCTAGTTCATCTCGTCACACCTCGGGAAATTCTTGAGCTGTGTAACATACCGAATATTTGTCTCCCAGAGTTTCGGTTCGGGCAAGAGTTTTTAACTTCTTCTGTTCTAACTGACAGGCCACCAACTTCTTGAGAAACAAACGACGACCACTGCAACATCGCCCAACGCTCTGGTATATCCCGTAGTGTTGCACTTACAGACGGGCGGGAGCACGCTGACACGGGATGCTTGCACGTGTACAAGTCATCCAACCATTTTCCGTCGTCAAGAGTCTCTGGTTGCCGACGACCGAGGTGCGCTGCAAAATACCGATTTCATTGCCCGGAACTCAGGTTCGTGCCACCTCTAGGCAGCGAGACTACCGACGGTACCTAGAGGAGGCAGCAAAATATGTGTTGAGTTTTCCCTGAAAATAGCAAGTAAACACGCTAAGAACCGCATCGGAGAGATAATCATTGCCTTGGCAACGGGTGGCTTGTAGGGTGGACAGCGCTTGTTTTGAGGCGAAGCGCCGTGCCGGCAAAGGATTCGTCCCTGGCCTCCAAATCCGCACCTGCAACTGACCCATCAACCATTGGGCACTACCCAACAGAGTTGAAGATCGGGCTGCGGACGATGAGGGCAGTCCTTATGTGCTTGTGCCCTATGAGCGGGTCGCCAGCGCGAAGAAACCGAAGGAGATGCAGTTGAGATCTGTTGTGGTATAGGTCACTAGTCTGTTTTACCGGGAGGAAAGCTCGTAATCTGGAATCCTGACAAGTTGAGTTGTAATAAACGCCGTCTAATGCTTACAGAGTCTCCTAGGAGGACCTCAAGTCTAAAAAGGAGAACCAGACAACAGTCGAGACTGTTTCACTCCTGAACGACCCCCAACTAAATGCGTTTACTCATCACGCTATTACTACCTACATACCCGACTTCCCATCCATGCCAGATGACTCCATCACTGCAAGTGTAAAAAACTCCGTTCCCAGAAAGCAATCTCGCCGTACCGCTTGGCCAAGCCAAGACCAAGACCCTATCATCCGGGGTAACGTGTCTACCTAGAACTT
This sequence comes from Neurospora africana FGSC 1740, assembly GCA_000604205.2. NCBI lineage: Eukaryota > Fungi > Ascomycota > Sordariomycetes > Sordariales > Sordariaceae > Neurospora > Neurospora africana. The sequence goes on from HF970628.1 coordinate 252,878, forward strand.
ATTATGGAGGATCACAAACCTGAACCCCCAAGAGGCTATACTTGTAGCTTACCTACAGCTACAAGGACCAGGGCCCAGAGTACAACCTCGCCCTATCACCATATTTATTCGCGTTAACCTCTCTGCTGACATCTCCACGGGTGCCACAACGCAACGCCGCAGCAAAGCAAAGCCCGTGGATTCTATTCCTAGTCACAAACTTGTAACTAGGCGGGAAGGGGATTAGATACATCCCATTCTTGCGGATCATAAATTATGACACCGCCATGTAGGTGAAACCGCCGCCGGGAAACAGTGGGCAAACATCACGGTTCGTTGGCCCGTTGCGAGGTATTGCGGTCGAGGATTATCGCAAATCCATATAAGATAAGGCGTGTCCTTCCCATGGTTGTGGTCAACATGGAGTCTCTGAGTCTTTAGGCATCTTCCTATCTTTCTTTTTTTTTTTTTTTCTGTTTTCCTGTGCTTCTTGATTTCTTGACTCAGTCCAAAATGATCTTCAGCAAGGTAGCTCTGGCCGCGGCGGCCATGATGGCTTCTTCAGCCGTCGTCGCCAAGGGAACTCAACCGGGCAGCAGCAACAGATGCGGAACACCACACATGACCCCGGAGCAGGTGCACAACTATAACACGCTCGCCGCTCAGTCGATGAACAAGCTCACTTCGTTAAAGGCAAACGCCCAGAAGACAGGAGACAGTTCAATCCAAAAGGAGGAAGTCGAAGATTTGCAGGAGAAGGAAATCAAAGTCTATGTCCACGTCTTGGCGAATGGCACCAAGGTGGAAGATGGGTATCTTGAGGTTAGTAATCACCACACTCATAACAACCCCCTTCCTTTCATCCTCTCATCGTCTCACCTCCTGCTAACGAAACCTTTCACAACGTAAAGGAATCCCAAATCCACGAACAAATCTCCGTCCTCAACGCCGACTTCAGCTCCGCCAAACTTTCCTTCCGCCTCCAAAACATTTCCTACACCATCAACAAGACCTGGGCCGACGGCTCCGAAGAATTCGCCTTCAAGTCGCATCTCCGCAAAGGCGAATACACCGACCTAAACCTCTATTTCTCTGTCGCCCTCCCCGACAGTCTCCTCGGATACGCCTACTTCCCCGTCTTCCTATCTCAAGCTCCGCCAGATCCCACCAACCCCGAAGACATGTTCACGCTCGACGGCGTCGTCATTCGCTCCGATACTTTGCCGTTTGGCACCTTTGCTCCTTTCAACCTGGGCAGGACGGCAGCCCACGAAATTGGGCATTGGTTCGGTCTTGATCATACTTTTGGCTCTGGGGGTTGTGAGGGGAAAGGGGATATGATATCCGACACCCCCGTCGAGGCGTCTCCGGCTTATGGGTGCCAGGTTGGAAGGGATAGTTGCCCGGATCAGGAGGGGCTGGATGCGGTGCATAATTTTATGGACTATTCTGATGAGTGAGTTCTTACCCTTTTTCCTTGTGTGGTCCGTGGCGGTGGTTATGGGTTTGGGGAGTGGGAGAAAGGCTGCTAACGATGAGATAACAGTGATTGTTTGACAGAGTTTAGTCCGTTGCAAAAGGCTTATATGCATAGTGCGTATGAGACTTATCGGCAGAATGCTTATGGGGTTAAGAAGTGAGGCTTTGGGGTTTGCCGAGATGGGGGTCTGATGACTGGTAATGGGGGATCGGTTGTGTATAATGGGTTGTACCTTTGGATACATAATGGGATATGTACGGCGAGGAGTTGCTGTTTATTTTGAGTCAAACGCGTGCCTAGACTATCTACTTCCGGAGTGGAAAGAAGATACCCCTTTGTGTTTAACTCTTGGCAAGAGGAAACTGGCAGTTTTCCGTTGTTGAAAAGAGTATAACTGGATTTGAGAATGAGTGAATGTTTGAATCAAAGTCTATATGGAGTTGAACAGTGACCATTCACTCGTCAGGGCTAGAATCGCATCGTGTCAATAAAGTGTCTGGTGTTTCCCAAATTCTCCAGGTTTACAGCCTGAAAACCTCGTACCTGTTGTACCGCTAATACGGTATTTTCGAATGTGACATTCAAGGAAAAATGGTGAAAGCCGTCAGGATGTGTAACCAGGGGCTTCCAGACGGGATTGAGGCAAACCCTATGACTTCGGATATACTCCTCTCTGTTGTCGTCTTTACAGCCCACCTTGGAAACCACACTCGGGGTCATCCCCCAAGTTCAATGATGGTTCTCTGGAACTCGCTTCACAGTACTGGTAACCCTAACCCCCAAACGTTGAAACTTCCCCCCTGAACAGAGCTGAGCGAGATGATGACTTCTTTGCGCCCTCCAGAGGTCAACAGCCCTACAGCCGCGATTATCTGGGCATTATATGCAGGACCCAGAACGTTGAAAGTGCAACTGACATGTGTACCTGCTCGTTCCTGGCGCCGGCAGATGAGTCCTCTCAATCCCGTCGTGCGTGATGCGAAAAGGGATGCCATTTGGGGTTTTAACAGGGTAGACAGTTGTAGACCGACATCGCAGCATCTCGTATGGAAATCTTGGCGAAGGCAGCCGGCCGGAGGGCACCGGAGCAGCGGGGCTTCTCGAGGTTCGAGACACGGAAGTCCTGGGATGAACGCGTCCGAGCTTTCCATCATGATCCCCGTCCCGGCAGTCCAACTTCCGGATGAACCGGTGCCAACCGTCTTGGCTTATGCTCACTTTCTCCGCCAGCTCCGAACGTGCTAGCGTTTGGCATTCAGTTTGCCATCAATTTTCGGTGCAAAACATGGCTCGACCATGTGCCGATAGGTTACACCGGGAGTGCCTGGTACAACCGTACAACACTCGTCATGGCTTCACCATGGCGCTCAGGGTTTAAAATGGATATAAAATGGCATGGGACTTCCCGGGGTCCCAAGCAGTTGGAGGGCCTCGAATTATGGTGTTGTAACAACAGGGGAAAACAAGGCCGTTGACAAAAAGTACAGAAACACTCTCTTCTTCCTCGTCTTATATCTGCTTGTCTGCTGAGGCTGCAACACAAGCAACTCGAATTATAAGACTCCACGTTGCCAGTGTTATTGACAATGAAGTTGCTGACTCCACGGGTGGGCTCTCTTGATGGAGATGCCGGTATCGAATCATCTCGGTAGAGGATTATAATAGCATCGGGAACAAGGGGGGGGAATAGCGCCCTTTTTACGCCCAAGGCGACAACAGCCCAAACAGTACATTCAATCGGCGATACTCGAGGAACTGCCTTGTTTGATAGTCGAGATGGGTGGATGTTGAGGCGGCGTAATGTCATTCTAGAACACAGGGAGGCAGGTTCTTTTGAGAGTTTATGGCCACTTGATGGACACACTGCGGCCGCCAATCTGCCGTATAGCGTGGATGATCGGGTCCGCCCTGCTTGGTCCGCCCTGGTCAACCAACAGAGCCTATGACAGGCTGACAGAAGAACTCAAGAAGACAACTGGGAACAGGTGGTCAGGTTTTCGGCCGGCGGTTCAGTGCCGTGCTTTCCCACGGGTCTGGGACAATTGGAGGTCGCCGTCACAGTTGGAGTGTGCGCTAATGCAGCGAGAAGCAAGCAGAATCGACGTAGAATGCGCCCGATCTCGAACCGCGCCGTCCAGTTGTCGTGTGTGAAAGAGTCAGAGAGAGATGGATGGAAGGCACAGGCCACAGAGACCTAGCGCCTCGGCTGCCCTCCCTCGTGACGGGTCTTGTTGAGTGCGGGTGCCCCTGTGCCCCTGTCCAGGTATGCCTCTACCCCCGCCCCTGGCATCGCCCAATTTACCGATTCCACGCGGCGCAAAAGTGCAAGTGTCACTGCGGGAGAGACCTGAACAAGACGGAACTGCCTGCCTTAGGGAAAGAGTACGAGGAAAGAATCAACGCATCCCGGCAAGCGTGCTCCATTCAGTCCGGTAATTCATTCGCTCGACATCATCCAACTTTATGCCCTTTTTGTTCTTTGAGCCGCCTTCGCCTAATCCGATTAGACCAGACCAAGCTTCTATACTACCAGGTAGTGTAGAGGTAACGGGACCACTCCGGGCGGACGCCAAACGTACCTACCTACCTAACAAGACAAGGAACCACTCCCCAAGCCAAGAACCACCACCACGACGGCCAATAATCCCAACACGACCACCCAATCTGCGCTCGGCCCACGCCTTCTTTTTCATCCCAACTGTCCTCCAGATACACACGTCTTTCTTCCCACTTTGCAATCTTCAACCTTGCTAGGGGCCCTTTCGCTTTCCTTTCCGTCCCTCCAGCAACTAGGTGCCGAACGAGATAACGAGGACCACCGACCAGGCGAGCGACAGCCCAACGACCCGGACGAACGAGCCAACTGCACTATTCTACACTACACTACACTACACTACGCTACGCTAGGTGCATCGATCGAAGCGAGCGAACGAGAGCGAGCCACTCGACTGCCAAAATTGTGATACGCCCTCACTTCGTTTTATCGGCGCCCGCCATACACTCGCTGATACCAAGCAAAGCCCGCAAAGCCCAGCCCTCGTTCCTGGCCTTCCGCCTCCCGAGACGGCGTGACCGCATGATACAGTCGACCGAGACATCGATTACTCCGATCACGGCTTGATATTACCGGCCCCCGATTCCGTTTCCCGAAAGCTGAACAGAAGCACCACCAGCCCGGGAGGCCCTGTGACGTTGTCTCCAGGCGCACCTGCTATACCCGCCAGCCCTGCCTTGTCAACACTTGTCGCGAATACTGTCTGACTGCCTGCCTGTCTGACTGCTTGCTTGCCTGTCCTTTTGTCTGAGGGGTCCATCGCTATCTGCGCCAGGTCTCTCTGATCTGCTCATGATAGTCGACTAATATACCACTCCACGATCCTGTCTGGTTGTGAAAGCAAAAAAGGAAAGGCACCCGAGGGCTGCTGTGGCATCCGACCCCTTCCTCCCCCCTCAGATAGGCCTCTATACTCTTGTCTAGATGATGGTGCGTCCGCATTTCCTCTCCTCGCTGGTTCCCGACTCCCGGATACCGGGATTTGGATCCATGCTCTCGGCGGAGCCGCACGTCAATTTCCGAATATGGATACCGCGTGTCGCTTCCTGGGCGATCGTCTTTGCATGGGAGACATGAAAAAATTATGGGTCCTTGTGGATCGGGAGAACCTCCTTTCGACTGACCAACCTGTTGTTATTCCAGCAGACCTCATCCCGTCCCCAAGGCGATGTTGGCTCCAGTTTCGCCAGCCGACGCGGCCACGACCGACTGTCGATATCTGACCCTAGCCGCCACGTCACCGAGACCATAGGAACCATGTACACCATCGACGACGACGACTCCGGTCCCGAAGACGGCCGCCGGGCTAGCCGCCCCCTTAGCTTCATTGCGACCCAGGGAGATCACTTGGAGCGCCTTGCTAGCCTCGCCGAGGAGCCCTCCGAGGAGAACTCGGGGGATGAACTGCGCCTCGTCCGAACAACCTCAGACAAGACCAAATCAACACTACACGATACCACTGGCGGAAAGGGGGGTGATGATGGGTTCGTACGAGGACACACCTCGAAGGAGTCCAACACCTTTCCGGCGAGGAAATTAAGCGATACGAGCAGTTCGTCAGAAAGGCCGACCTCCCCGCTTTCGCCCGCGCGCTCGATACGGGATCTCCAGGCCGACGGGTCGGCCTCCCAGTTCCCCATGACGAATATCGACGACGCCAATGACATTGCACAAGAGTTGAGTAATCTGCAGGCGCTGCGACGACTATCGATGGATGTTGGGAATTTCAACGATCCCGATCTCCTTCCTTTCTCGAATATGGGCCTAGTCCAATCCGGTCCACCGACGGGCGAAGATGACGAAGCAGACCCGTCCCGCCTGCTATGGGTGCCTGCGAGAGTACACCCGGAACTTGAACCTACGGCGTTCAAGGACTTCCTGGAGAACCGCGTGCAGGCAATAAAGCGGAGGTCCAGTGACTCCATGTTGTCGATTGACCTGAACCGCAGTGACTCGACAGGTGGAGGGGGATTGAGGAGAAAAAAATCAATGCTCTCTCGTCAAATCAAGCCGACAAGTGAGGGCATTGACTACGTGGACGGCGCAGAAAGGCTGCAACGGCAGCGCTCCCGGCATGGCGATGGCAACCCAGAACCTAGCCTGAACGAGTTGGTAGATGATCCTACGAAAGCAGTCAAGAAGCTGGCGCTTGAGACTCACCAAGAGGTGGATGAGGGTGACATCCCGATACTTCCTGCTCCAAGTATGGGTCTAAGACGCTCCACAAAGACGACATACAGAAAAAGCGGCAGTGTACGCGGGAACAAACCGTCATTCTCCAAGAGGATCTCCGGAAGGCAGTCATCCGAGCACGAAGATGATATGCCCCCTGTTCCGACAATGGACGAGGCGTCAAGTCAAGGTCTGAAGAGGGTACAGTCCGAGCCGGCCCTGGCCGATCTCTACTCACAGCCCGAGAAATCGGTGCAAAGACGGCAAAGTTCTACGCGCGAGACGCCGGGCTCGTCCAAAGACATATCTGTACGACGATCGTTAGAAGACACATCCGACAGAGCTCTTCAAGATGAACCAAAGCCGGCCAGCCCGCCTGCCCCGGCCCCAGCGGAGGTTCTTCCTCACAAGAAGACTCCGTCCATACCGCCACCCACAACCGCCCCGCCGCCGGTGCCTGCAATCGTTCAGACGCCACCAACAGAGACAAATAAGCAGACTCTGCCCGATAGATCCTCCACTCAAAAGGCGGACGAGCCGTCGGCTCGCTCCGAGAAACGTCCGTCGCTTGAGTCAATCCAGTCAACAGCGCAAGCTAATGGCAAGAGTCAGCCTAAGCCTTCTGCGCCGAGCGTAGCTGCACAACCCTCGCCGGCAGTGGATGAGAAGAAAACGGACAAGAAAGCAAAAGAAAAGGAAGAGGTTGAAACCCCTGCCAAATCGTCAGGATGGAAATGGTTCAAGAGCGATGAGAAAGAAAAGAAGAAGCGTGAGAAGGAAAAGGAGCGCGAGAGAGAGGAGCAAGCTCGGAAAGCGAAGAGCAAGGGCGGAGACAAGAGCCACGATGCGACCCGGTTGGACGTTCTACAGAGCTCCATTGAAGGCTCTTCCAAGGGCCGGGAGAGCTTGGTGCTGGATCGGGATAGCGTCGACAGTGGCAAGAACGATGACAAAAAGAAGGAGACCAAGAAGGAGAAGGAAGGCTTCTTTGGTGGTCTTTTCGGAGGCAAAAAGAAGGCTGATAAGGAGCCTATTAAGAAGAAGGAGCAAACATTACTCACTCCAGAACCTCCTCGCCGAAAACTCGTTCCCGATGTCGACTACTCTTGGACTCGCTTCCCGATTATCGAAGAGCGAGCCATTTACCGGATGGCTCACATCAAGCTTGCAAATCCCCGCCGACCCTTACACAGTCAAGTCCTGCTCAGCAACTTTATGTACTCTTATCTCGCAAAGGTCCAGGCCATGCATCCCCAGCTCAATGTGCCCACCTCACCACAGCAAAGGCGATTGGAGGAAGAGCGCAAGCGTCGTGAAGCCGAACAGAAGGCGGCACAGCAGCGAGCGATGGAGCAACTTGCCCTTGAGCAACAAATGGCGGCGATGTCTGGCCAGACCGATTTCAACTTTGAGTACCATCGCGTAAGTTAACATTCGCCTAAGCCGAAAAATGGTGTCGCTCAAGAATACTAACACCTCATTTAGTCTGGTAATGGTTACGGCGAGGCATCGAGCGGCGGCACTCAGTACGTCGATGACGCTCAAATCTATGAATACGAGCAACAACGGAACGAATCTCGCGCCCGCCATGAAAAACAACAAGAAGAATATGGTAAAGGTGACGAGGAAAAAGACATGTGGTAGGGCGACCATTGCCCGTCTTCCAGCTAGTCCAGACTCTGCCTAGCTGGTTAAGGTAGTCTGTGGTACCAGTCCCAGGCCATCACTCTGGTTGGTTAGCCTGTACATCAGGCTTGACGAACGTCTTGTCCTGCAAGGAATAAGAGACGGGCTCGGGCTGCGTTATAGTGAGAGAGGAGGTAGTGGGACGTCTGGCATTGTACTTAGCTAATCTTCCTTTTCTTTATCACCTTGTAAACAAGAGCAGCAGCAGCAGCAGCAGCAGCAGCAACAA
>HF970628.1:269816-285634 GCA_000604205.2 Neurospora africana FGSC 1740
GACCGGAACGACAGATCCTCTTCATTTTGAATGATGGGTTGGTGAGATAAAGAAACAACCAATATGGCAAAAAAAGAAGAAGGAACAGAGAAGAGAGACGGCACCACAACGGAGAGATGGTGGGTAAGTCAAGTCAGTCAATCGCAAAACAACGAGAAGAAAATTACGACATGACAAAGACGGCAATAGCAGATATGGGGAACGGGATTGTGGAGGACATGATCATTCATCAACAAATGATGGTTTGTTGTTTCCCCTGGTCTGGACTTTTCAGACGAGTTTGTAGCGCGGATCGACGTCACTTGTGCCGACGGAAACCGGACCATGCATGGAGAAAAACGCGGGGAATCCAAACTGCTTTGCTCTTTGGGGGTTGGCTTCTCTGGCGCCCTTGGTTGAATGTCACTTCAGATCAACACTAGACCGAAAGGGTCAGTCTTTGCCAAGTCCATGTTTAGGTAAGTCGGATGACTTGTATGAACCTTCACCGCGGTGAGGACCGGTGAGTGAACATGGGGACTCCCCCCCTTGAACCAGGAATCGGGTTGTTTGGTATAGGCAGTCTGTTGCCCCTGATCGACACAGGGCCACCGTATATCCCCCAACTTTGTGTAACGCAACGCAATTGCGCGTAGAGATAGATTTTCTCGAACCATCGCCAGCAACTTTACATGGTTAAATGGCCAGACAGCTGTGATGTATGGTTGCTTGTACCTGACCGGCGAGATTCCACCCATAGTCATATCCGCATGATTTTCGACCACAAACCACATAATCGGGTCCGTCGTGTTCCCGTCAGAGGCAGGTTTCCAGTCGTCAATGGTCCCGTTCGAACGTTTTTTTAATGGCTGAATGATGACTGCCGTCTCCGATTGAGGCCGGTTGGAGTAGCTCAGTTCACGGACGACATCAGAATCGTCCCAGTTTGCTCTCAGGAGTACATATAGACGTCCATACCACTGCTTTCCCATGAGTTCTCAAAAGGACACCAGCAGTCTCAATATAGATATGGTTCGATGTCAAGCTGGCATCGAGATCCAGAGAAGAGAGGGTGAAGAGAGGGACTAGAAGAGGATAAATAGATAGCCGTCTCCTTCTCTGTCTCGAGAGGAAACCGCCCACCGTTATCTTCCTTCAACGATACCTACTTTTCTACTAGACCCGTTTGCTTCTGCACTTCTCTTGTCCATATCGCCACTGTTGACAGCCACAATGAGCCAAAACATCTACGACTGTCTTGACTTCTTCGAGTCCTACAGCAAATATCCGCGCATGGAAAAGGGACTCGCCGGGGCATCAGAATGGCCTCTCCTAGAGACCATGCTCCCATCCAATCTCCACTCCAAGACCGTCCTCGACCTCGGGTGCGGCGACGGCTGGTTTTCCCGCTGGGCTCTCGACCAAGGGGCCAAAGCCGTATGCGCCATGGACGTATCTAAGAACATGCTCAGCCGTGCCCGCGCGCTCAGTTCGCCAGACCGATACTCGGCCATAACCTTCCGCCAGGTCGACATGGAGGCGTTGGACGGCCAGGACGGGGGACTGGATCCCGAGGCATATGACGTTGCTTTCAGCGGCCTCGCCCTGCACTACCTCGTCAACCTCGAGGCGGCTCTCCGACAGGTCTTTAGGTCCCTTCGACCGGGCGGCTTGTTCGTCTTTTCCGTCGAACATCCCATTTTCACGGCTCCTCAACGGCCGGGTTTCAAAAAATCTGGAGCTGCAGCCCACCAGGACTGGCCTTTGAGTAGCTACTTTGCTGAGGGAGAGCGAGAGGTTGACTGGCTGGGTGAGCCGGTTAGGAAGCAGCATCGAACCATTTCTAGGTCAGTAGTTCCGCGCACCGAGCGAGGCTTACGTGCTAACATGAGTGTCGTGCTCAAGCTATCTGAAGGCACTCCGTACAGTGGGTTTCGAGGTCGCTGTGGTGGACGAATGGGGTGTTAGTGACGACGATAGCCGCAAACATCCCGACTGGCCAAATGATGGGGGAATTCCACGGTTTTTGCTCATCTCTGCGATGAAGAGAGTAGATGGAGCGGATACCTAGTCTTTGAACAACATGGATTTGAGTTTGTCTTGGTGACTGGACGGACGGGCTGTAACAGGTAGACACGGCCTGCCCAGGTGGTTGATATCCGGCGCAAGAAGTAGCTTTCAGGCGAAGAGGCAAAAAAATGATAGTTCTTGAACGTGACAAGGTTCCATCAAGAAAAAGAAGTAGTTGGTCATTTCTCATCTGGAATGATTTGGAGAGTACTGTAGGTTAGAGCTCAACATGTGGGGTGAAATAAGAGACCTCTCTGACCCTAGCATCTGCCATAAGGACTTTCTCTTAAAAAGATAGAATAAAAATGACCCCACGCTTGAGACTGTAGTAGCATGCCGCTTTGCATATACAGCATAGACATGCACAGAACGACCAAGATGACACCATTCTTTTGGGGCACTCCACGTAGACATATGAGGGCTGCAGAACGATGAGGTTTAGGTATGATCCAAGCAGCTTACAAACGACATGTCCACTCCATGGAACCCCAAGGCAGGGGTCATTCCATCTCCAAATGAAGGCGCCAACTGGAACCGGGCGGTGGTGGGCGGCACCGATGGACGGCCAAGGAACAAGCGCCCAGGGCACCACCATCGATGGCAATGGTCAACGGTTACGGGGGGGTCGGTCCAACGCGGGACCACAACAACATGTCCAGGTCGGGTGTTGACCGTTTCTCTTGCCGAACAACTTCTCGTGCACGTTGTTGCCCATACACAAGTTCGTCATTGCGTGCTTCTTTGTAGGTTGAAACCCGCATTCCCGTTCCACTTTAAAGTCATACCCCTCCCGTCACCCAAGTGGAGGAACCAACAAACAACAAGCAACAACGACCAAGTCTAACCATCCACATCACAGCCTGAGCCCGACAATATACCGTATCGGCCTAACAACACTTTGAACAATTCTATCAACCACCGAGCCAGTGGTACCGACTCAAGCCCAAGGCCCAGCCACCGACTCGGACCTCCCGCAAGTTGTCGTTTGATCATTCCAGCGAAGCCCTTCCGAAGCGCGATACAGACCGCAATCGGCCCTTGGCAGCGAATGGTCTCACTACGGCGTACTACACCACTACGATTACTGCTGCCACTCTTTGACGACCCAGGACCGATCACCACGACCGCCGCCGCCGCGGCGAGCACCACGACTTCCACTTGTTCCATCCCATAATAACGTAGAGGATACCTAGCTATCCCTGCTCGGCCATAGTATCCGATCTGTTACACGCGAACCCATTTTTATCCCATCCCGGCCTCCGACCCGCCTGCCTCATGGCGTAATCCATGGCAGACCGAAGCCTTGCAAACCCGCGCTCCAGATCGGCTATCGACCACGATCACGCAGTGCGCCTGCCTTCTTCGCCATTGCCCGCACCACGCTCGCCTAACTCGACCATCTCCGACCCGTCCACGCCTTCCCCAAATCCCAAACGCATTCGAACCCTCGGCCCTCATACCCCGTCATCTGCTCTCGCCGCCTTTAGTGTGAGCTCTCCTGCAAGGTAAGTCCAGAAAGAGAGGAGAGAGAGATAGTTGGAAGCAAATCCACAACACCACAACACAGAGCACAACATCAATACTTACAAAATAACCCCCATCCATCCATACCCATTCCCGTCCCTTCTGCACCATTTGTCTTCGCTGCTGCCCCTGCCCCTTCCTGACTGCCTGCCCTCCGTCTGCACCGAGTGCTCGGTCGGAAGGAAGAGAGGAGTGGCTATCAAATCCCAAAACCTTCCATCCTGAGTCGAGTTGTCGCCAAACACACACAAACTGCACTGCATCTTCCCCGTGCCTGCTCCAACTTTGGCCAGCCTTCTCTGTCTTGGGTCTTTGGAAGCAAGGCCCCGAACAACAAGGCTGCCATCTTGCCTGCCTTCTTGCCTGCCGTATTGAGGCCCTCCTCTGCCTGCCCCTTCCGCCCAGTACGTGCATATACCTCCTCCCGCTGTACTCCATTCTGGCCGGAACGACTTCAACAATCAACGACCCGACCCTCATCAAAACTATCAGCTTTCGGTATCTCGGTTCTGCCGGTCGCGTCCTGGCCAAAGAAGCACGCAAACGCAAGCATCATCCAGCAACTGCAGTACAGCACGCAGATCCTGTTGCTGCCAAGAAAGGAGCAAGGCAGTCCTTGAGGCTTAAATCGGGCGATTCTTCTTGATCCCCCTCAAGACCATCCTACCAACGACCTTCCATTATCCAGTCTCGAGGTCCTTAGTTTGGTTACGGCTGTCAAACCTTTTGTCAGCTACCTACCTCCAGGCACCACTGGAAAAAAGATATCTGGGCACTGGCCATCAGGGGACTCCTCTTTGCTGGAACCTGCACCGGCGAGGACTAGAATAAGTCAACGGCGATCGACTGTCGAAACATCCCAAGTCACCCCGCCATTTTCGCGATACACTCCTTCCGATCTGACCAACGGAGCATGCGTTTGGCTGGCCTTCAATATCTCGGTTGTCAGGCACAACCTTCACCTTCACTCTTCCCCCACTCCATCATCATTTCCCTCTCGTACCCTGTCCCTAGCACTTCATATTAATAAGCCTGTCTTTTTTCTTACTCTTTCCCCCAAAACAAAACTTGATCCATCCCCATCACATCCCATGATACCGTTTGGCTCATTATTTACCCATGTCTACCAGACTTACGAGGTCCGCCGCCCGTCAAGCAGCGAGCCAGGCAGCTAATAACTCGACTTCGACTGCTGCTGCTGCTGCCCAACCCGCCACTGTTGGAACGACTTCCCTCGCCGCGGAAGCTTCCTTTGCTCCACCTGCCGCCGCTCAGACCCTGGCTCGGTCCTCAAGTGCTAAGAAACGCAAGACCACCGCGGCTGCAGAAGCTAACAGCATTCCCGAGACCGCTGCGGAGCTCCCATCCTCGGCCAGACGCTCGAAGCGACAGCGAGTGACGCAACCTGCTTCTCAATCATCATCTTCCATTACCCACCCAGCCCAGCCTGCCGCCGCAGCGAGTTCCGCCGTATCCTCAACGACCAAGAAGACAGCCACCACACGCCGTAGGAAAGGCAAGGCGCCAGCTACCTCTACAATGTCGAGCCCAGAGTATGTCATTATCAGCTCTCCCCATTATTCACAAACTCTATGCGGACCATGGTGCTAATCTAACTCGTCTGCACTAGGAACCCGGCCGTTCCTCCTAACCCCCCGACAAACCCTTCTTCGGCATCAACAAGCCGGAGGTCCAGCCGTCACAAGAAGGATGCACAAGGTGAGCAAGGTGTGTCTGACATGTCCGAGATTCCCCTTCCATCCATGCACACTCACTCAACCATCCCAGCATCAGCATCAACCTCGAGCCGGAAATCAAAACGAAATGCCAAATCTTCATCTGCAGACCAAGACGTGGTCATGACCGGGACCGACGAGCACGAAAAGGACCCCACGCCACCTCCTCCGCCACCTCCCCCTCCGAAGGAGAGTCCTCCCACCGATAGTGACGAGCACGACGAGGATGATGAAGACGACGATGACCATCATCGCTACGACGACGAGGATGACGATGAAGATGACGATCCCTTCACTGGTTTTGGTGGTCACGGGCGTCATCCCCACAGCCTTCAGGATACGCTGAGACATCTGAGTGGGATTATGTCGGGGGTCTCGGCTCAGGTGCGGAAGATTATGGCAGATCTGAAGCGGAAGGACGACCCGTCATTGCAACTTATGGCTCTGCATGAACTGTCCACCCTTCTGCTCATGACAAACGAAGACCAACTTAGCGGCCATCTCCAACCCGACCAGATTGTGCCTCAACTGGTAGCACTCATGGGGCCCAACGAGATTACTGGAGAGGAGAACCCTGAAATTCAACTTGTCGCCTGTCGTTGCCTCGCAAACCTTATGGAGGCCCTGCCGGGAAGCACATCGGCCTTGGTCTATGGGGGCGCTGTCCATATTCTCTGCGAAAAACTGCTACAGATCTCCTTCATCGACCTAGCCGAGCAAGCACTTAGCACTTTGGAAAAGATCTCTGTGGAATATCCCACAAGTGTCATGCGCGAAGGCGGCTTGACTGCCTGCCTGACTTATTTAGACTTCTTCGCAACCAGCACGCAACGCTCCGCTGTTACCACGGCTGCGAACTGCTGCCGCAACATCCCGGAAGATTCCTTTCCCGAGATTTTAGGTGTCATGCCCATTCTGTTGAACGTGCTCGGGAGTAGCGATCAGCGCATCGTTGAGCAGGCCTCGTTATGTGTCTCGCGCATTGCCGAGAGTTTCAAATACCACCCGACAAAGTTGGAAGAGCTTATGAGTGTGGATTTGCTCAAGGCCATTCTCCGTCTGCTACTTCCAGGCTCCACCAACCTGATCAGCCCGCACATTCATACTCAGTTTCTACGGGTTCTTGCGCTCACGGCAATGGCGAGTCCCCGTCTGTCGGCCGAACTCTTCAAGCTCAATGTAGTGGAGACGCTTTATCAGATCCTTACGGGCGTGTCGCCGCCTAGTGGGAACGACGACCTTGCTTCCAAGCTCGATAGTGTGCTCATAATGCAGGCTCTGATTCATAGACCTCGGGACCAGATCATCGAGACACTCAACGTCATTTGCGAACTCCTGCCTAGTGTGCCATTGCGCGACCCTTCGTCGATCAGTTACACCGTGGAATTGGGCACGTTTGCAGGTCCTGTGGGTGGATCCGTGGAGAGCACCAGGAGAAGGACTGCAAATGAAAAACGGATCGAATACATGGAGGGCTGCAAGGAGGAGGTCCGGAGATTTGCCTTGATTCTATTCCCGACCCTCACGGATGCCTTTTCAAGCACCGTCAATCTGACTGTCCGTCAAAAGGTCTTGGCCGCTCAGCTCAAGATGCTCTCCAACTTGGACCAGGACATCTTGTCTGAGGCTCTCAGATCAGTCCCTTATGCTTCTTTTCTGGCCTCCATCTTGTCCCAGCAAGACCATCCTCTGCTGGTCGGGCTGGCATTACAGGCCACAGAGTTGCTCATGAGTCGCTTAGACACGGTCTATCGCTATCAGCTTTACCGTGAAGGTGTGATCGCCGAAATCACCAAGTTGGCAGCTGATGCGCCTGAGTCAAAGAGAAAACTCTCTCTTACCAAGCAAGAGGTCAAGGAGGAAACAGATCGAGTGACCCTTGGGGAATTTCTTACCGGTGTCTCCGGTCGCCCCTCTGCACCTGACCAAGGCGTCGCCGACAAAGAACACCGGAAAACCTCGGAAGAGGATGAGGCAGAAGAAGATGAGGATGTTGAACATTCCCAACATGAATTTGGGGATGAAGAAGACGGAGAGGAGCTCGACGAAGATGAGCCAGAAGACACAGAGAACGATGAGAACGACGAGAACGATGATGGAAATGCGAACGAGGTCAAGGATGACGATCAATCACCCGTTAGCTCCGAAGGAGAGACCATGTCACTTGACGGGCCCCCACGATACCTTACGGATTTCCCCACGAACACGTACAAGTCGAGCATTCGGCAGGCTGCGAAGAAGTTCTTGGAGATGTATGAGACCGAGAAGCAGGGCAAAGCCATGAAGAAGAAGGCCAGCAAGATTCTAGCCAGTCTATCGGATCTTGCAACCGAGATCGAAGAGTTTTATCTCTGCCGTAAGCCGGGCGGCCCGGCCATGGAGCACGGAACAAGTCTTTTTCAAAAGCTGGTCTCGTACTTCGATACAGACGTCCTGGAGAGCGTTACCAGTGCGGAACTCCTTGGCTCTGGTGTTGTTCGTGTCTTGGAACAGGTTTTCAGCAACCCCGACGAGGAGATGGCAGCTGCAGCACAAAATGCGTTCTTGCAGGTGTTCATGGGATACAGTGTCAAGTCGAAGCCCAAGACAGCCACCGCAGACTCTCCCACAACACCTTTCAGTGTTTTGATCCACAAGTTGCAAGATCTGCTGAGCAGGTCTGAGCATTTTGAGGTTATCACAGCTCACCACAACTCGTTCGACGGTAGCCGTAGCACGGCAGCGTCGATGTTAGCTAAGCAAATACGCCTCAAGCTTGTGGCCGATGAAGAATCCGATATCCCCCGGTCCTACCGTAACATCATGGTGTCAATTCACGCTATCACGACCTTCAAATCACTGGACGATTATTTGCGCCCCAGGATTAGCTTGTCTGATCGTCCCCACGCAGCCTCTAGGCGAGATGCTGTGACCAGAGCTTTGGCTGCCATGGGTGCCTCGGGCTTTATGGGGGCAGCAGCAGCGGCAGCCCGTCTCGCGGAGAGAGGATTGCCACCATCCAGCCGATCGACCCCTGCTCCGCCGCAGGCGGCTGCCCCTGCTCAAGCATCTAGTTCGCGATCCTCACGCAAGCTGAAATCCAAGTCCCAACCCACTACCGAGACTCCGTCGACACCAGACGCCTCTACACCCAAGGAAAAGGGTGGCTTGCGGCGCTCCGCTCGGAAGCAAGCTGCATCTGATAGCTCTCTCCCACGTCAACCTCCGGAGGATGACGACCTTGAAAATGCGCTCGAATGTGCCGACGAAAGGCAGTTGTCAGATGAAGACGAGGCAGCCGATAGTAGCGATCTCAACTTGTTGCGTGATTTAGATGAAGGCATGGATGATGCCCCCACCCCCGACCCGACGGCTGTGAACATGGAAGTGGCTGCCGGCGGTAGGATTACCGCGCGCAAGGAGGACGGGACCAGAGTTCCCACTCCGGGCCAAGGCAAACCTGCACCACCAGCACAGAACAGAACAAGCGCCCTGACGGCGGGATTGCAAAACACTCCTACGCCTCAGCCCTCGTCGAGGCCTATGTCATACTCTGGAGCTCTTCAAGCTGTCCCTCAGGATTGGCACATAGAGTTCAGTGTCGACGGCAAGGTCATTCCTAACGAGACTACCATCTACCGAGCCGTTCATAGCTCTAGTCTCACCACCGACGAGCACGTTACCAGAAGTATATGGTCCGCCGTCCATCCGATCAAGTTCAGACGTGTACCTGGCCCGCCTCCCCCTGAACCCGTTGGCTTTAGTCCATCCTCTGACGTCGGGGTCGAGGCGGATGAGAACGGCACTCCCGGGTCCTTGGCAAAGCATCCTATCACCTTGTCAATTCTACGTTTGCTAAAGCGACTCCATGACCTGAACGCCAATATCGACGAAGTTCTAGTCGAGAACAAGGAGACGTTGAAGTTAAACGTCGAGCCATTGTCTCAGTTCGTCAACACTAAGCTGACCGCAAAGCTGAACCGTCAGCTGGAGGAGCCTCTGATTGTTGCGAGCAACTGCTTGCCCAGCTGGAGCGAGGATCTAGCAAGGCTTTACCCCTTCCTGTTCCCCTTCGAAACTCGCCACCTCTTCCTCCAATCTACCTCATTTGGTTACGCTCGATCGATGGCACGCTGGAACGCGCAGTCTCAGGAGGAGCGCCGAAACGGGCGAGATGATCGGCCTTATTTGGGACGGCTGCAGCGCCAAAAGGTCAGAATTTCTCGGTCTAAAATTCTTGAATCGGCGGTCAAGGTCATGGAATTGTATGGCGCTTCTCAGAGCATCCTGGAGGTAGAATACTTTGAAGAAGTGGGAACCGGATTAGGTCCCACTCTCGAGTTTTACTCGACCGTTTCCAAGGAATTCTCCAAGAGGAAGCTCAAGCTCTGGCGAGATAACGAGCTCAATGGGGATGATGAGTTTGTCTCTGGACCTACTGGGCTGTTCCCCCGGCCGCTGAGCGATGAATTTGCTAGCTCGGAAGAAGGAGAAAAGATTCTGCAGCTCTTCAAGGTGCTGGGCAAGTTTGTCGCACGATCAATGATTGATTCACGCATCATTGATATCAACTTCAATCCCCTGTTCTTCCGCGTGGGCGACTCGACCGCCACACGGCCTACGCTTGCAACCATCAAATCGGTAGACCCGGTCGTTGCTAGGTCGCTGATGACGATCAAGAAGTTTTCTCTGGCCAAGAAGGAGATCGACGAAGATCCAAACCGGAGTGCCGTTCAGAAGGTGACGGACACGGAAAATATCACGATCCAGAACTTCAAGATCGATGACCTTTACCTCGATTTCACCCTTCCCGGCTACCCTGAAGTTGAACTCATCCCGAACGGATCCCAGACGCGGCTCACTATCGAAAATGTGGATCTTTACTTGGAGAAGGTGATTGATATGACGTTGGGTAGTGGTGTCCGTCGCCAGATCGAGGCTTTCCGCAGTGGATTTTCCCAGGTGTTCCCCTATTCGGCCTTGAGTTCTTTCACCCCAGATGAGTTGTGCACCCTTTTCGGGCGGGTGGATGAAGATTGGTCGTTGGAGAGTAAGTTGGCTAGGCCATCCGAAATTGCATATGACAGCCTTGCTAACCGTTGTTTTAGCCCTCAACGACTCGATCAAGGCGGATCACGGATACAACATGGATAGCAAGAGCGTTAGGAATCTCTTGCAGATCATGAGTGAGCTGACGCTAGCAGAGCGCCGTGATTTCCTCCAGTTCACAACCGGAAGCCCGAAGCTACCTATTGGAGGTAAGCAGCACGCCTGTGTTGAATCGTTTAACAGAGTGATGGCTAACTCGGACATGATAGGCTTCAAGAGCTTGAACCCCATGTTCACGGTTGTGTGCAAGCCCAGCGAGGCACCTTATACCTCGGACGACTACCTGCCAAGCGTGATGACGTGCGTCAACTACCTCAAACTTCCCGACTACTCGGACGTCGACGTTTTGAAGAAGCAGCTGTTCACTGCCATGAAGGAAGGGCAAGGAGCGTTCCATCTGTCGTAAGGACAGCAACGATGAGAGCGGATGGAAAGTTGACTTTGACTTGGATGAGCAGTAGGTATTCCGTCCGCTGCTAGTCTCACCAAACATGTACTTTTAAAAGATACACGGTTTTGGGAAGTGTTTCGCTCTCGTACCACTCCCCTCTGCTGTAGCAGCCTTTGTTTTTTCTATTGAATCAACGTGGGTAATGGAAGGAATAGCATGGACGGTGTGGGGATTATTGGTGGAAATGTCAGATTCTATACCTGAAAGCGCAGAGTTTTTTGTGCAGTGAGTTCATTCTTATTTAGCTTGCATTTTGGACGGTGTGGAGGAAACGGAAAGACCTTGATGGGCGGGTGATTTGTTGTTTTGCCCCCTTTCTTATCATGTCGTCTTGAGTTTCTTCACCAGGTGGGCTCGATCTCCGTGCCTTTCTTGAGAACAGGTGTCGAAGGGCAACAGAAGAATCGTGCAACTCGTGAGCGAGAATCGGGCGGGTGGTTTCCGAGCGTTACAGCAGACGGGGACGAGAAAATGGCCATGAGCGATGAAAGAAAAGCGCAACAAGGAAACAGGAGAAAAAACAAAAAAAAAACAAAAAAAAAAGGGAGGGGGGTAAGATGGAGGAAAAGATAAAAAGAAGGAGAGTGGCTGGCAGGACACGGAGGGGTGGTGATGGTGGTGATAACCATAGGGAGAATAAGTAAGCTTAGACCATCAAGGTACTCAAACTGGATCGAACTGGCAACATGGGAGTGGTTATCAGCATTGGTTGTTGTTACTGTAATGTTTAGACTGATAGGCAATTAAAGAAGCAATATGAAGGCCACGGTCATTGTGCTTTGAGAGAGATTCATAGATTTAAGAGTGTCAAGAGTAGGTACGACATGGTAGAGAGGCATCTCAAAATCTGATGATGTCAGGTGTGGGAATGTTGGTGCACTAACACAAGGTTAAATGGGCTACGATACTTCCTTGGTAAGGATCCGCTTTTTAACATGTGCGAGCGCGTTGCTGTACGCGCCTTCCACGCGCTGACCACCACCACCATGCCGCGTCGTGTAGGTACCTTGGCTCCTTGGACAACACCCATACCTCCCGAGGTCTGCATTCTTGTTACGAATTGTCTTGGATTTCGCTTGGCAACAGAAACCGACCTTGAAATACATGCATATTCCACGTACATTTAACCACCATCCCCCCGCTGCGGAGAACCTGCCCCCAAACTATTCAACTGGCATCAAAAGGTTAGTTCCCCCCGACAAGGAGGTGACCAACCGCCATGGCGCCCCAGACGAGAGCTCGAGATCGCCTTCGCCAGACGACATCACGCGAATACCACTCGTCACCCATCCCGCAACAAGTCCATTTCCCAGCCCGAAATCGAGTCGTCAAGACATATGGCAAAAGAACCCCTTCGCGAACCGCTTTGCGACAGCAAACTTTGACACAGATCGGCTTCCCTCGGAGCATGCAACCAGACATGGCCGGCTCCGAGCTGTTGAAAACGCTCGAAACACCTGTTCCGACCAACAAGAAAGGACGAGATTCCAAGCGAAGGAAGACAATGGGCGACACTCCCAATCCGAGTTCATCCTTTCACTCCCAAACACTTACCCAGTTCCTGTCTGGTAAGGAGGACGATGAGGACGACAAGGAGGACTTGTTGATTAAGGACTCCCAGGACGAGGGAGACGATGAAGACGTACAAGATAATCTGGACAACATCTATGATCTGCCCAAAGAGGAACCACGGGAACTTCCATCAGAAAAGAAGCCAGTGGCCAAGAAACCAAAGAGTGTCAAGGGGAAGGCCAAGGCCAAAGGGAAAGCGAAAGCTAAGGAAGAAGCATCGGTAGTACCGCAGACACCCAGTACCAAAAGGACCAAGATCAACATAGATGAGGTCCCTTCTTCGCAACCAACACCCTTTACACCCATGCCGGCATACAGTCCTATTGGAGCCTACAGGTCACCTCTGAAGAACAAGTCGACCATGTCCAAACTGCCCGGCGATCTGGTAATCCAAGACTCCTATACTATAGGAGGCAGTAGCCCCTTCTCCATACATCAATCGCCTTCCCCGCTCAAGAAGACTCCCATGTCGATCAGGAGTAAGCCCAAGCGTCAGCCACTAGCCGAGCTTCCTGTTCCTGAAGAGGAAGACGACAGCGAATCGGGCTTGTCAGAAGGCGAGGAGCAGGCTACGCCAACGAAACCTAGAGCTGGATCGTCGGCAGTAATGGGAAGTAGCGGGAAGAAACGGGCGTTTGTTGAGATTCCAGATTCAGACGATGATCTCGAGAGTTTTGGGTCGTCACCTGCTATGAGCAGGATCATGAAGACGCCCACGAACCAGAGAGTTACAGCGCCCCCGCCGGACTCGGCAAAGGAGAACCGTACTCCTAAAGAGCAGCCATATGCGGAGAAGAATGAAGAGGAGAAGGCAGATGAGGAGATGGAGGAACCGGGTACACCAACGCCCACGGCTAGGCGCAGTGAGCGGCCTCGGGAGGTACCATCATCCAGCGCCGAAGACATGGACTACGATAGCGACGAGAGTCCCCTAGCACCGGTGCTGAGTAGTCCACCTCAAGCGAGCCGCGAGCTTGAGAATTCTAGCCAGCACGCTGCTGTCAATCAGCCCATTCCTGACACAACACATAGCAACGACCAGTCTCACATCACTCGCACCCCGACAGCGAAACGGAGGGTGCAAATTGAGCTGCCTTCCATGAGTGACGAAGGCAATGCCACCGACGAGGAGGTCCTTAAAGAGACACCCCATCGCAAGCCGGCTACCACTAAGAAGGTATCCCTGCCCTCCTCCGCCGCCGGCCGACGCAAGGTACAGATCGAGGTCCCGGAACCAGAGAAGAATGACGAGCAACAGCAACAAGAAGAGGAATCCCTCAAAGAAACCCCCCACCGCACCAACGCCGCCCGCAAAACCACTCGCTTCTCACACATCCCCTCTCACCAACAAAAATCATCACCACTCGCCATCCAACAAAGGTCCCAACGTTCTCAACGACAGACCCAACGCCAAACCCAACGTTCCCAGCTCTACAGCCAGGGTCTCGAATCCCAACGAGTCCCCATGGAAATCATCCGCGCCATGGGCCCGCCCACCGACACCTCCGACATTGTCATAGCCGTGCCGGCTCACCACCTCGAGGAGATCGTAGCGGGCACGCGAGATCACGAGTTCCGCCCACATGTACTACCGGCCGTCAGGGCGTGGTTCTACGCTATGGAGCCGGTGAACGAGGTGCGGTATATGGCTACCCTGGGAGAGGCGAGGAAGCCCGGGGAGATTGAGGGGGAGAGTGGGGTCGGGAATGAGGAGTTTAATAGGGGGGAGAGTTACAGTGCTACGCTGGTTCCTGGTGGCAGTGCTGGTAGCACTGCGGGGGGGAGTAGTGGAAGTATGGGAAGCAGTGGCAGTGGTGAAGCTGCGACGACCACTACGGTGCGTAATAAGTTTGCGCACAAGTTGGTGCAGGTGTATCAGCTTAACAATCCGGTGAAGAAGAATGAGTTGGAGGAGCATGGGTTTGGAAAAGTCTTGCCGACGAGGTTCCGGCTTTTGCCGCCCGCGGCGGTGGGGGATTTGTTGGCGAATTTGAGGTGTGCGCTTTTTGCGGAGGAGGGTGATAAGCAGGACGAGGAAGGAGAAGAGAAGGGTAGGCTCGAGGATATTGAAGAAGGAGATGAGGATGATGAGGAGATGGGTGAGGCAGCAGATGAGGCAGGAGAGACGGAAGAGAGTCAACCCGACCATGGGGTGACGGTCTCCCAGGAGCTGGAGCAGCAGTTGAGAAGCGATATCATACGCTCGACGCAGATGATGCTCTCGGATGATGCGAGACTTCCCGCCGAAGGAGCCCTATTACGGCACGATTCGACGATAGCTTCCAGCCCGCAAATACCTCCTGCGCGGGTAACTCCGAGTCAGAACCGGACAACGAGGTCTAGTCAACCTCGGATGACGGTAACCAAGGTCACGAAGAAACAGATGCAGGTCACAAAGAAGTTCCAATTCGCGGAACTAGAGATGGAGGAAGATGATGATGACCTCGACCTCAATCTCGACAAGGAAGGGATGAAAACCCCTCCTGCCCTGGCTGCTCGCTCACAGTCAGCTTTAGCTTCAGCTTCAAAAATTAACACCGGCCGCAAAAGCAGCGGTAGCCGGAGTAGCCAAACAACCCGGAGCCAAAGCCAAAGCGACACACGCAAGACCCGTCGACAGAGCCAACGTCTCACGGGAAGTCGGCAGCATCATCAAGAAATCGATGGAGGCCAAATCACCAAGACAGCGACAACAACAACAACAACGAAGGCTCTACAAGAGAAGGCGTCAATGCCACCACCTCCTTCACCTGCTAGAACCCGTGGCGGCAGCAGCAATAGCAGTAGCATCACCATCAGCGCCCTAGCTAAACTCAACAAGGCTACTGCCACTGCCAATGCCACTTCCCGCCCCCCCGCTTTTGGTGCCGGTTTCGGTGCCGGCCACAATAATCCCAATTATAACACCTCCCGGCCCTCGCAAGCGACGACAGCTAGCGGACCTTCTAGCCCTATTATTCCTTCTCGGCCGGAGGAGGAAGATCGGGAGGAGGATTCGCTGCCGCAACTAAGCCGAGGTAAAGGTGTAGGCACGGGTAGCGGCACGGGTAGGGATAGGAGTGGAAGAGGTCAACCTTCTTCCGAATCCTCAGTCATCAGACCAGCGGTACCTGATGATGTCGATGACTCCCATATTTTATTGTCGTCTTCGTCGTTACCCGAACCTTCTCTAGACGGTAGTATCACCCCCAAAGGGCCGAGTACAAGTCGGGGAAGGACTCCCGGAAGTGGTAGAGGTGTGGGGACTTCAGGAAGGTTGCCGACGAGTTCCCAGGCGATCGGGTCGTTGGCCCAGGATAGTTTGTTGGTGGATGTGGAGGAGGTCAGGGCGCCGCCCGAGTTGGTGGTTTGGGATTCCGAGGATGAGGATGAAACGGCTAGTGAGGATGATGATGGGG